>JAUZST010000075.1:1256-37493 GCA_034779995.1 Parotocinclus haroldoi | reverse complement strand
CTGGACTCTGGACCAGAAGGTCCAGGGTTCAAATCCCACCTCTGCCAAGCTTCCACAGTTGGGTCCTTGAGCAAGACTCTTAACCCACCATTGCTCGGATTGTAAGACTGTATTAATTGTAAGTCGCTCTGGATAAGGGCGTCTGCTAAATGCTGAAATGGAAATAATTCTCCATTTGTCCTATAAAGGTTAAAGGGAACAGATGGGCAGAAAGATCGGTGACCCCTGGTATAAAGTATATTAAAGAAACTGCAGAAATGTGTCTTGCTTTTCTGCACATATGAAGTAATATAACATAAAATATTAAATGGTTGGGTTTTTCTTTCCGTAATAATGAAAGTTTTATGCCTAGATCTTATTTTTGTAGCACGGCACTAGAGACCGTTTTAAAATCATTTAGAAAATGTATTGAGTAAAGACTACTACAAATCCTGTTACAGAGCACCTAAAGAAAGCAGATTTTTTCAGAGTTGATAATTATTGCCAGGTGATACAATGTAAAAAAAGAACTTTATTAACATTATAAAAAGTATTATGACCTCAAATCACTGACATGGTCTTTAAAGGCTTTCGTTATGCCATGTGAGTTCGATATATGAGCCGTATCTAATGGCCAGCTGTACTGAAAAGTGAAAAGTGAGAGTCCACTGAGTTGCCTACCACAGCGTGAATAGCCCAAGCTACTGTTCCTGCTTTATCAGGGGGTTTTGTGTATCTGAGTATTAAGAACTGAATGACAATGTCTTAGTGAGCTCTTTTGCTATGTTATTTCTTACCTATGATGTACTGAATACTTTCCTATAATGTATTAGAATTGTTTTGTTAAAATGGGCAAATAAGGAATTGAGCGTACGTTGGTGTTACGTGAAATGCTTGTACTAAAGAAGTACTGTAGTACAAAACCGTGACTCTTTCAGCAACAGTAATTAATCAACGAATTAATTACCGTGCTGTATGTTTATTCCTCACAAGAGGACAGAATGTTGCTGTCGTAATATAAGAGCCGAGTTAGTGAAGTGATTCAGCTGCTTTCACAATCAGAGGGCTTGTGACGTTTCTGCTGTAACCTATGGGGCATTTTAATCCCTGTCCTGCTTTTTGAACCAATACTCTGCTGTAACAAATGGCTACTGGGAAAATATGGGAAATATAGGAAAGGAGAATGTTTAGTTCTACCAGTTTCTTACCTCACCCTAAACATTCATTTTATCCGTTGGGTAATTATTACATTTACATTTGACTTACAAACGAAACACTTCTACAAGGTATGCTCCAAGCAGTTGTGGATTAAGGACCAACAGTGACATCTGAAATAATATAGTATGTGTTAAATTTACATTTCCATGGCAAATAATGTAAACATGGTTCCCATTATCTGAATATGATATCTGGATAACGGGTTTTAAAGATGGTTTGCAAAAATGATCTATTTCAATTGAGTTAATCAGTGTCATCAAACAGCTCAGCCTTCATGTTTATTTTAATGTACATTACATTTATAGTAACACAAATAGTTTGTGTTGTAACACTAATATTTTGTGGCTAAATATTAGCCGTTAGTGGTCTCTCACAACTCCAGAATCCATTGTTTGATCTTAAGAACTGAAAAGGGAAATGGAAAGGAAAGGTAAAATGTGAGGTAATTGGGGGTTGAAACTTAGGACCTCATTTTGGCTTAGAGTATCTGGAGTCTGTCTCCTGGAAACCATATAAGGGGGCAAAATATGTGCTTTTGCCCTTTTTCTGCCTTGTCTTTTTGGGCTTATTTGTTACCTCTGTTTTGTTGTTGTGTGTGTAATAATTTACTGGTTTTGCAGGTCTTAGCTGGAGACAAAAAGGCAGGACCTACCCTAGACATAGAGCCAGTCCATCATAGAACATATTGTATGAATAATTTACAAGTAAATTAAATTAAAGTTTAGCATACTCAGTGATAGGAGTGAAGGTTTCATTTTCACAAATGTTGCAAGTATAAACTCTTGCCCATGATCTGGCACTTTCAGGTTTCTGCTGGATCAGGTCGTTGTTTCCCAATCATTAGAAACATCAGGAGTCAAAAATAAACAGAGGTAAAACTGTCAAATGCTAAAAGCATCTAAAGACTGATAAACCTAATCATTTTGACCACCTGGTCTACAGCAGTGTTTAAGTAAGTGGCACTTGTCAGATTAAATGGTTGCTATTATTAAACTTACCTCCAAATGAATGCCCAGACCCAGGGTTTCCCAGCAAAACATTACTCCATCTGCTAGTGTTGCAATGAGTGTAAACTATGGGCCTGATTCGGCACCGATACTGACCTTATTAAACAGATCAGAGTTTATGTGTATGAGATACGTTTGATACTGTCTCTGAGCTGCAGTTGTAATTCAGTTGAAGCATGTTTTTCTAAACCATTTTTATTCCAAGACAACAGAAGGCTTATACATATAATATTTACGAATGATTACATTGGTGATCGAATTGCTTGTCTTTTTATGCTGTGTTGCATCAGAAGAAATGCTCCTTGCAGATGATATTATCTTAGAATTTACTGCATCACCTTCGCAAAAAAATCTTACTGTTGCAGTAAAATCATTTTCTCATAGATTACAAATGTGTAGATAAATTGAATAAGGAGAATGCGGTTAAATATGACATCAGTAATAAGGTTGCCTCAAAATCTGTTTCAAACGTCTGCTAACTTGACTTATGATTCAAGCTGGCTCGCAAAATAAATTGCCACATTGCTTGTTTAAGGTGTTAGCAGCTTCAGGCTCCTGCAGAAGTTGCACGAGGTATTTATATCCCTTTGACATTGCATACTGGTGCCATCACTTCTGCAAGTAAATGGGGCACATTTATCTGGCCATGAAGGTTGGGTAACGTTAGCATTCTATCGATTCCAGTTTCATTTATTGAAACCGATTGTGAATCCAGTTCTTATTGAGTCTTATTGGAATCATTTTACTTTAGACTTTTTCAATTGCTTATGTGAAAAGGTTCATATATTAAAGCAAAAAGTGACCTGAGAACAGCTCTTTATTTTTATGAGGTTTAAATAGGAAGGGGAGGAAAAGCTTAACGCAAAAATGATTGCTTTCCTTTTGAGAGAGTACTTGTGACTAGTAGTAACTGAGAGAAGTTTGGTTTTCCCAAGCCACCCTTCTGGAACATTTAACCACATTAAGGTTTGTTTATGTTATGTGTTTAAGACTCTCCCAGCTAATGCAGTAGTACTGTACACAGCTGATGCTCAATATCCGGCAGGCGCTTTAGATGTTTTGTTGGATTG
This sequence comes from Parotocinclus haroldoi, assembly GCA_034779995.1. NCBI lineage: Eukaryota > Metazoa > Chordata > Actinopteri > Siluriformes > Loricariidae > Parotocinclus > Parotocinclus haroldoi. The sequence continues at coordinate 34,219 of JAUZST010000075.1, read as the reverse complement.
CACCCTTTTTTCAACAGATGAACTTTCCACACGTTGAACTTGCGCCAGCGGAGCTTATGAAATCAAAACTATGTGATGACTTGCGTGATTACATAACACAGGGCTTGATAGATAGGTGGATTCTTAATACAGCTGTATGGACATGATCTGACTGCTCTGTGACTTCACAGAGCCATACTCAGCAGGATGTGATGTACTGTGTGTTGTGACACATTCTTTCCACATCGAGCATTAAAAATTATGCCACAGGACAGAATTCAGTTTGATTGGACCAGACAGGATAGCCTTTGCTGCTCTCATGCATGGAGGACCAGTTTGTAGGCTGCCCTCCCTTGAACCACTGTTGGCTGGTACTCACCCTTGCTGACCTGGCACACACCACAAGCCATGTTGTTTCAGAGCAGTCTATAGTGACATATATAATGATTTGATCCTTGTTAAAGTCACTGAGGACTTGCTAATTCTATTACAATTTATCTTAATATACTGTTCTCAAAAATTAGGAGATATTTCAAAATGAATAATAGCATCAATGACGGTAATGTTGGGGAACGATAATATATTGTTTAAATACATGCAAAAGTCATGTCGATATGAACAACAGTAATACAATCTGTGTCTTTGTGAGTAATAATAAAAACAAACATTGTGATTATTTTAATGAAGTTATCACCTTTTCATCATTTTATCGGACAATAGAAATGTTAAATTATTTATATTTAAGCTTTATTTACTTTGTAATAAAGTATACTCATTGCCGAAACAAACAAGCAAATGAGTGAATTTAATTTACATTACATTTAGAGTATTTAGCAGACGCATTTAGCCAGAGCAATTTACAAAAGTGCTTTAAGACATCAGTAACGTAATCTATTGCTAATAATAAGGAATCTAAACAAGAATACACTTCTGAAACTGTTTTTTTTAAAAGGGAGAGTGAGAAGGGTAGGGGTTAATTGAGGTAAGTGCGGCATAAATTTAATGATGATGGGTTTGCAATATTAGAGCAAAATGATAAGCTTAATGGAGAAACTACCCTCTTGGGCCGCACCTAGCCTGGATACAAGATGAGATAAAGTTAGAAATTGAGGCATAAAGGTTCTGGATAGGATCGTGTAGCACATTTGCCCCACAGATGTTACAGCTGACCCTGTAGGTCCTGCACACTCATAAGTTGCTGATGGCTTGCTGATCCATGTCTAGTAATTAACCATCTCTAATCAAGCCTAGCCTTTTAATGGGACAGCCAGTGTCTTATCACCTGTGATCGTTGCCATATGTGCCCGAGACATAACTTCATGCTGTTGTAACAATGTGACATTCCTATCTTAATGTTTTGTTTTTGTTTGTATGTTTTATTCATGAGTGTATTTAAAACATGAATTTTTAACCTAGGGTTGTAAAAGTTCTGCTAAATGAGGATTCACCCTTATATACCTTGTGGCTTTATTAGTGATTGGAATAGAAATATGTCACCATAAGTAACCCTTTGTCATTTTTGTCATACTGGTTTATTATATATGATATTTACCTGGGTCTTAGTCCCACATTCAATACTGCAGCTACAATTAAATTAAAGGCTTTAACTAGCTTAAGCGCAGGACAAATAAGTGTTGCCAGATCACAGGATTGGGATTACATTAAGAAACTAGGACAGTCACTGCCTGTGAAGGTACAGTAGAAAATAAGGTTAAAGCTAAATGCTAACGTTTTCAGACCTCTTAATGAAACAAGATGAGACATGAGCTGTGGCTTGTTAAATTATCAGAGTAACCTGCAAAATAACTAATTAAGATCTGTTGTAAATGAAAAACTAAAGTGTTGCTGCATCGGACACAAAATATCGCTCAGGATGCAGATAAAATCAATTGCGAAAATGAGATTACAATAAACCATTTAGAAATATTTTTAGCTCTGTCTGGAAGGATAAACACAAAAAGACCTGTGTTATATATAGTATGCTTTTTGTAGCATTTAAGAGGTCAAGAATTTCTGTGCTGCTATGATCATTGATATCTGTATCTCTCTGGATCTGTGGACATTCCAAGGCTTAAACTGTCTCAAAGCATATTCTACATTTTAGATTATCTTCTGTCTAGGGCCAATCTCAAATTGAGCGAGCCTGGGGCTAGCTTATTTATTATTTGTAGCTGTCTAAATAAGCAATAGTTAAAAATCATTTTAATGAAGTTTTCTTAAAAAGAGGCAAAGCTCTGGTGGTGTAGTATTCGAGTCCCAGCTGTTATAATATATGATGGATTTGAATCTGCTATAAAGAAGGATGAATGGTAAATTACCAGAAGTAGATGATGTTCTAATTGGCTTCTTACTTATGACCTCTACTTTCATTGTATTCAGTGGTTCGGAGTTAATAGTTGTTTATTTCATGCTCCAGCATTTAGCTCTAGAACAAAGGACTTGCATGCAGTGGTAACCATAATGAAGGAATCTCTGCTCCTGCTTCATTAGAGCGGCAAAGCCCTAATTAGTATCAAAAAGAAACTCTCATGCAACTCTATTACACTGGCATCACTAAACTTGAGGATTTAAGGATAGAGAAACCAAATAGGTATTTTCCCATAAGAATCAATGGAAAGAAGGTTATTGAATTTTTGTCATCAACAGTGTACAGAACGAGGCACATTGGGATAATGGGCATTTATTGTAAATACACAAATTGTAAAAGGCTCTACACAGTTACTTATACATGCTGGTAATGAAAAAAATATAAAAGTGACCTAGGAAATTCTGTGGCACAGTATGTGACAAAACAGTAAAGAAATCCTTCAGAAATGCTCTCTCATTGTCAGAGGACTGAATATTGCTTTGTCAGCACCTGAAACCCAAGGTCAGAATACTAAAAAGCTCATGCGATATGATGGCATCAGGCAGAACTAAGAAGAGCTGTTTCACGTCACATGAGGTGATTTTATTCCCAACTTCCACCGGCCTCATCCTCTGGGATGATTATATCTGGAACACACTATCTGGAGCAGCGCAGTGGCTTGGTCTACCAGTGTTCCGCGTGAGCTTATTATAACATAGTGCTCTCATTTTGGGTGTTCATAAGTGGATATTTTTATCAAGCAGGTCAATTAAGGTAGGACTGGGGTGCAGTTGTTCAGCTGGGTTGAGAAACGACAGGCTAGTTTGTGAGGAATGCGTTCATTTAACATAATGGCAGGGATGAATAAGCTTCTCACCTAGGTCGGAACAGAGTGAAAGCACCTACAATGTCGGAGTGTACACGTGCAATATAAAAGCCCCACGTGTGTTATATGAAAACATATTACGTGCTTATATGAAATGTAAATGAGCAGCATAATATAATGTTTTTGGTTCAATTACAATGTGTAACAACAATGTCCAATGTAAAATGATTGTTTCAGTATACTTGCACATCATTATGTATAGTATGTATCAGTATGGCTCCTTTGAATTTGAACGTAATTGGTTCTTTGATGTGTGAACTGCAATTTGTGATTTCCTCATAGGAATTGATGTATATACAATTAATACATTCCTGACTAACAATTTGTTTTACCAATTGCTTTAAATAGTCATTTTGGGCTACATTTGCAGTTGACATTCCCTTTTCAAAAACTAGTGTATATGATCATTACTTTGGTTTTAAAGTGGGAGACCGTGATAAAAGTCTCCCAGATTTGTTTACGTAACATCAAATATCAGGTTTTCTTTATGGATTTCTATGGTTTGGAGAGAAGCCTGACAAATACTTACAAAATTTAGGGGATATTTCATTTTGAAGTATCTCCTAATTTTTTGTGAGCAGTGTATACATCAACATTCATACATGTAGTCATTTTTTTTCATTTTTTTTTCTGAATTTGCCATCTTTTATGTGGCCAGTACATCACAGTCAGGATTAACCGGTAACGTAGCCTTCAATTTGTACTGAAGTTTTACTGTATATGCCAATAATAGAAGCCGTGTCATTAAAATGTATATTTTGAACTTTACTTGATATTTGTTGTGTACAGACATGTGCCAACTGATAAATATCCATTTACTTCAATGCTTTGAGGTCTTAAGAATTATAATAGGAAATAAACATGGTCACAAACATGTCCCCTAATTTTTGTCTTACAGACAGTTTGTCTTACATCGAATTTGCGCCTAATTAACAGAAAACTAGTACGATGCACCTGCTGCATGAAAAGAGAATTGCAATCCATATTGTATTCAGCTGGATAGTTTGTTATAAAAATCGTAATAAACCAGCATGGAAGTACGCGGCTTTGGATTTTAGGGTCGGCCTGAGCCAGAGCTTTGGGGTTTGAATCAAGAGACCAAAGTTCAATGTTAGCTTTTTTACAAGGGGTGCTGAAAGTGCGTAGTTTCTCTGGTGTATCTGTGCGCTGTGAATCCCGATCTAACACGTGGGGGGCGAGGAATGCTGTGGCCGTACGAGCCCAGTGTCGTCTTTGCGATCACACTGACTGGTATCCTGGAAGGCGTCTCAAAATGGCGCGGCGACAGACTTCAATAGAATGTTTTTCTAAATGCCAGAATACAGTAGGAAACAAAACCACAAATCAGCCGTGCTCCAAACCGTTCCTGAAATAGAGCACAATAATTGCCTCTAATGTTAGTCAAGCGCGGTGACTTGATGAGCCGCCGGGATCCATTGGTGGGTCTAGGAGAGGGTGTGTCTCCTGCGAGATCTCACTACCACAAAGTTCTGCCAAAGGGAAAAACAGAACCACCACATAAACGTAGCACACACACATAATGAAAATGAATGGTAAGGGGTGACACCCTGGGGACGCAGGGCACACCCCGGATGCAACCTGTTTTTTTTTTAAATGGCATCCAGCCTTGCCCTTGATCCGTAGTAATGACGGTTCGATAATGCTGAAAGGTGATTGGTATCGGCCCCAAAAACACTGCACAGTCCATCATTAGCACGAAATGTTTTTATTTGTGTTTTAATTAATACAATAGTTTAAAATTCTACACTATGGGCAAAGTTTCTAAACTACTGTGTGACTATATGGCAATGTATTCTCGAAATTAATCTGGTCAGTGTCCAGTTTCATAGAACTAAAATAGAGAAAGTCTCTAAATCTTTGGGTACAAACTTTCCTGAATATGCATGATTAGTCTGGATTCACATTCTTGTGTGGATTCACATTTTGCAAACACAAAATAAAATGTTATTGATAATGATAATGATATATAGTTTTTTATAATATATATATTTTTAATGAAAACCTTTTTTGCTTTTTGATTGCCAATGTTTTGTACCTTAATCTCTGCAAGATAGTCCTTAGCTCAGCTCAGTCTTTTATTATTAATGAGTTATAAAAAGATGAATTATGTATTATATTAAGCATGGCAGGTAATCTTGTCCTGAGACTGGACATTTCACCTGAAACCCACTGTTAATATTTTTATCTCTCAATGTTAGTTCAGTCGCTAAGTAGCTTAACTGATCCTCACATGACCGGATGGTTAAAACTGCTTTGTGTTTCAATGTTTTTATATATTATATTTTATAGTTATAAGTAACTATAAAATATAACTATAGTTATAGGTATTATAACTAGAACTTACATATCATATGTGAATCTATAACATATGGTCCATATATAATTGATGTTTCTTCCAGGGCAAAGGACTCTGCACCACAAAAGCAGTGTGCTTCAGACGGTGGTTTTAGTCAATCCATCAGAAGATACAGTTGTTTCAGAGGTGGGCTTCTCAGACAAGAGCTTCATCCAGTTGTGAGATTACACACATCATTCCAAAACGGACTGACTGATCTCCAGGACCTGTCTCCAAATAGTACAGGGTGGGGGCTTAAGTTGTCCTGAAAGGAAAGCCAGTCGATTTTAAAGTTGACGGTTGGGTTGGCATGTTCACCCAACTGGCTTCCTGTCACTCACACACGTTGTGCCTGCATGTCACACCTGACCTGGGTAGAATGCTATGTCATGACTTGGGTCCCTGTAGTGGGGAGCTTGCATATTAGACCACAGTGCTATTGCTGTACCACGAGTGACTGATCTCGCTGAAACAGAGATTGTTACATCACCTAGATAAATAACTATCTGTCTATGCCAGTGTAATTCAGTGCGGAATTTTAAATACTCATTTTGTCCTGTCTTTATCCTAGATCCATTCTCTTGTATCTGACCCAACTGTGCACAAGCTGCTGGTCCTGAGTGGGCAGAACTCAGACCACGGTGACCTGCTTCTTCAAACTGGAGTGTTTACTTATCAAGCCTTATTACGTGTCTTTGCTGATCCTGAGGTAAGTCACAGGCATTACAAAGTCCCAAAAGTACATTCCTCTAAGTCAGCGCTTTACCATTTGCTGGTTTACATATGATTTATAAGTAGACTCAGTGACTATTTGATGAGGCATATGTTTGTCTCAAAAAATAAATGAAAAGAGATACAATTCAGCCGTGATTCTGACTAGAAATCAGGCTGGTTAGAACACGGTGTCCTCCTGGAATGTGCCACAATATTTACAGGCCACAATCCGCACAATACCACACTATGTATAAGTACATATGGTATTTGTAGAGTTTCCACAACTAATGGCGCAAAGACACAATTAAACGAATGCACTGTTAAACAACTGCATTTTGTTCTGTGAAACAGGTCGTGGACCAAAATGGAAATTGGCCGGCAAATATATGCAAATAATACTTAAATGATTTACCACTAAAAATACCATCTACAAAAAACTACACGGCAACCAAAGCTTAAACTTACGCTTAAAAACACACATTACTCTTTCCTGCGGTCATCAAATCCACCATCAAACTGTTCACATACATGACAATATACAGAACAAGCACACATTAAAAATCAATGTGCATGATGGAATATATTCATAAATAAACAAACCTCTCTGGTTGCACACAACCAAGAGGGAAGGGGTCCACTTGAAGAATAACTAATTTAAAATTATGGCAAATGGATGGCAGTTAAAACCTCAATGTCTGGAGTTAAAAGACTTAAAATTGTTTTTATTTAGAAGGAAATTTAAGACTATACAGAATCACTTAAGATTGCCTACAGTCCCAGGACCTCTCTTGTACACTCACCTCTTGAGCTAACCCCACGGGTTTTCTATGGGGTTTGATAGGGTCATGAGACTTTTGTGTTTAATAAACCACTTTCTATGTTGAACTGGACATATATATTGGATCACAGGATTGACATAATATTTAGCAGGCCACATACAGGCCAGTATACAGGAAAGGCTTATTCATAGCAAGGCCTCAAATTAATGTGTTGGCATGGATATGGCATCTAAACATTTAACATCTAAGACATTTTCTCTTCAAGGTGTAGGTGTCCCAATACCTTTGTCCATAAAGTGTGTATTATCCAGTGAAACAGGAAGTCATGGATTACTGCTTGAAAGATCCTAGACACTTGGGTCAGCTTAAAGAGTATAAATAGAAAGAAAATAGAAATAGAAATAACTGCTTCTATTACAGTGTAATTACCAATACCAGGTGTGCCGGTAATTTCAGAGGGGCCTGGGCCTGCTAAGGTGACAAGTGGGTATAAATAAGATAAATTATAAATAAGGTAGATGTGAATATAGCGTTCCGGTGTTAAAAAAAGGTTATGGATTTGAATACAATGTTAAAATTGCTATTCTATTGGTATAGTATTAGTATTATAGTATTACTATACTTTTGGGATACTATTTTACTACTGGCCATTATTCATCATGACACTATTTTTGCATATAGGTCAAAAAAGCAGACCCAGGGCAGCGGCCAACACTCACTGTGTCCTGCCACTCTGAGGCAGGTTGGAGCTCCATAGGATCACATTTGAGGGAGATTATGGACTTTAAATTAAATCCTGAGCCCATACTCCCCAAAATGGAAGGTGTCTCAGAGTTCACAGAGTATGTTTCTGAGACTGTCGATGTACCCTCCCCATTTGACCTGCTTGAGCCGCCCACTTCTGGAGGATTCCTTAAGCTGTCCAAGCCTTGCTGCTACATCTTCCCTGGTGGAAGAGGGGACTCAGCTCTTTTTGCAGTCAATGGCTTTAATATCCTTATTGATGGTGGCTCTGAGAGAAAATCATGCTTCTGGAAGCTTGTTAGACATTTGGATCGTATTGATTCAATTCTACTCACTCACATTGGCGCAGACAACCTCCCTGGCATTAATGGACTCCTTCAAAGGAAGATAGCAGAACAGGAAGAAGAGCAGTCACAGGGCTCGACTAACTACAGCGACTGGATGAAGAACCTCATCTCACCAGAGCTTGGAGTCGTCTTCTTCAACGTGCCGGAGAAGCTACGCACATCTGAATCAAACTTAAAAATAAAGCGTAGTATTGAGGAGGCCTCACTGACACTGCAGTACCTTGACAAGCTTGGAATAACACCTGAACCTCTATTCCGAGTAGTAAGTAATACAATTGAACCCATCACTCTTTTTCACAAAATGGGTGTAGGTAGGTTAGACATGTTTGTCCTTAATCCTGTAAAGGACAGTAAGGAAATGCAGTTCCTTATGCAGAAATGGGCCGGTAACAGCAAGGCTAAAACTGGGATTGTGCTTCCCAATGGAAAGGAGGGAGAAATATCTGTGCCATACTTAACATCTATTACGGCTCTTGTAGTGTGGCTTCCCGCTAGCCCAACAGAGAAGATTGTCAGAGTTCTGTTTCCCGGCAATGCACCCCAAAACAAAATTCTTGAAGGGCTTGAAAAACTAAAACACCTGGACTTTCTACGATATCCAGTGGCTACACAGAAAGACATAGCTTCAGGAGTTTCCCCATCTGCTGTGAAACAGACAAAATTAAAGCAAAGAACTGATAGCAGAGAAAGTCTTAAGTCATCTCCCAAGACACAGACACCTACAAAAACTGTCAAGAAAGAATCTGATGTACACGAAGACACATCTGTTCTTGAGACCAAGAGTGATTCTGTTAAGGAGAATAAATCAGAGAAGAAAGAGGAGAAAAAACACACCAGACCATTGAAACCGAAAACAGAAACAACAGAAAAGAAAAAGCTAATGAAGGAGAAATCACTGAAAAAACATATTAAAGAAAGGACATCCAAAATGGACGAGAAAAAGGATAAGGAAAAGAAAGATATCAAGAAAGACAAAAAGGAAGATGCTGTTAAAAAAGATGAGAAGAAAACAAAGAAGGACGTATCAAAACCAGAACTGAGGAAAATAACCAAACCTGATCTAAAGCCATTCACACCAGAAGTCAGAAAGACTCTTCACAAGGCCAAAACCCAACCAAAGTCAAAAACAACAAAAAGCAAGACTTCCAAGATTGCAAAGGCAGAGACTGTTGCAGAACCAGATTCCAAGAAAACCGAGTCTGCAACTCAGGATAATGGAACTGGAGAGGTCAAATCTCTTCCTTCAAGTCCAGAAGACCTGACAAAGGATTTTGAAGAGCTCAGACAAAACAAAGGCATAGATCAGCCCGAGGAAGAGGAAACGCTCCTAGATAAAGATGAATTGAGCAAAACACCATGTAGCACTGATGAGAAAGAGGAGGCTCTGGTTGCTCAGATAGCTCAAACTGTACAGGAAACAGAATCTCCAGAAAAAGAGACAGTGGAGGAGATGAAGGCTCCTACGAAAACTGAAGATGAGCAGCAAACACAAGAGGGTGACAAATTTGAGGATGAAGGCACGGCTATAGAGGATGATGAGGAGGAAGAGGAAGAAGTGCTAACTGTTGAAAAGAAGACTGTGGAGGAGGAGGAGGACATGGGCATTGGGGATGAGGAAGATGAAGGTTTGGCAAAGGATAGCAAAGAGCTGGAGGGAGTTGACCGAAAACATGAGATAGAGGAGATGGAGAAGCACAGAGGCAGAGAAGAAACTACTTTGATGACGAAGACTGAAACTGAAGAAGAGCAAATGGAAGAAGAAAATGTTGTTGAAAAAGCCGAACTGGAAGAGGCAGAGGATTTGGATGCTATTGCAGATGAAGAAATTAAAGATGTTACTGATGAGAATGAATCGCATTACAGGCAAAACGAGGAGACTCTGGCAGCCAAGGAGAATGAGGCTGCCACTGTTGGAGGTATGACAGCAGGGGTTGCGTCCGCAGTTCAAGGAGCTGCTGCAATAGAAAGCTTGTCATATATTCATGATGAGACCATACCAGGTTACTCAGAAACAGAGCAAACAATCTCAGATGAGGAGATTCATGAGGAAGCCGAGGAAAGACTACCCCACCTTCAGTATGAAGTTGGTACCTATAATGTTTCAGTACCAGACCAAACAGACTCCTTTGATGCAATCCATGGTATGAAGGAGATGCAAGCGATGGGTGATGGAAAGGCATTCATGGGGGTCCAAGAACCTGCGATATCATTGTACACCAGTATAATAGCAGCACCACTGGCAGAGGAAGAGCATGTCTCTTCAGCTACATCAATCACTGAATATGAAAAACTGTCCTCATTACCAACCTCTGTCACCGAGGATCAGTCGGTAGCATCTGTCACAGCACCACAGACTGAAGACACTGCAAAGAGCTCACTAGATCTGGACACAGTAAACAGTGTACATTCTATAAAGCAATCTGGAGCTACACAGGGACGAGACTACGTACACTCTGCCGAAACAATTTCTCCAACCTCTTCTCTTGAGGAGGACAAGGGTTTCAGGTCACCGCCTTCAGAGGAATGTCCACCACTTCCAATGGAGGGAAGGACAGATGAAATCAGGACCACCATACATGATGATGAAGAGGAAGATGATGACTACGAAGACCAAACACCAAACGTTGACATTCCATTAGGAAAGCTACAGGAAGCATATGCTGTCTCCCATCAACTACAGATGAAAGATAAAGAAGATGACAAGAAGCCTGAGTCACCTTCTTTGGGGTCCACACTGCATAAACAATCGGTGACCCCTCATGAGCAAGAGCAAAGAACAGTCACTAAAGAAGATCCTAACTCTGAAGTAACCACAAAAACACAAGTCACTTCTAAATCACTTGTCTTAGAGTCAGGTATTTCTTCAGAGGCAGAGGAACGCTGCTTTAGCCCAGATGACAGCACTGTTAGGATGACCTCTCCCACACAGTCTGGACCACCCAGTGCCACCCACTCCCCTCTCCATCAGTCACCTGTGGAAGACAAAGCCAAGACGTTCCATGAACCTCTTGAACCAAAACTTGAAACTGAGAGTGAAAAACAAAGAATGTCAACTGACAAGCTTGAACAAGAGACAGGTGTGAAAACAGATAAAGAAGAAACACAGATGAAGGAACCATCTTTGATAAAAGAGGAGGATCTAGATAAAATCCAAGAATTCAAGGATTCATTCACTATATCAGTTCCACCGTCAGCGAAAGAGGAGACTCCAGTGAAAAAGGAAGAGTCTAAAGATTTATCTGCAGAGAAATCAGAGATCAAAGAAGAAGCAATGCTGCAAAAAAGCGATGTGGATGACCACCAAGGTGATCTCAACAGAAATGTAGAGGAAGGGGGAAAGCAGTTTGGTGATGATCATGATCACGCTGCTAAATCTCCAGAGACTAAAACAGTTCCAGAAAAAAGCGAGAAAATGAAACAAGAAAAGGATCCGTATGAAGAGGAAAAAGACAAGGAGGAGAAACTAGATACATCTCTCCCAGAGAAAGACAAGACAACAGATATGTCCTTGTTAGAATCTACAGTAAAACATATTTCAAAGGCAGAAAAAGAGGGCGTCCAGGCTCTAGAAGAGTCGGATAAAACGCAAACAGATGATAAAAAGGATGATGATTCGAAAGAAAAACACACTGAAGAAGCACAACCTCATATGATAGAGTCCAAATCTGAAAAGGCTGATATAAAGCAGGAAAATGAATATGAAGAGAAAGATGTGGACAGTAAACAACTTCAAGACGTACAACCATTATCAAAGATACAAGCTGAAATGCTGGATAAATCTGTAGCAAAAGAGACAAAGGAAGTGAAACTTGAAAATGCTCTGGCTGTAACAGAAGATGTGGATAAACTTGATAAGATAACCGAAAAGAAAATAGAAGCTACTGAAACTGTATGTATGAAGTCAACACTAGAAGACCTTGACAAAACCCACATAGCTGTTCAAGAGTCTAAAGAAAAAGAGACAGAACATAAACATCAAACCCAACCAATAACTTCGGGGAAAGTAGACATGCCTTCTAAAATATATGTCGACAGCACCCAGCCGTCACTATTACCACAAAAAGCAGACACTTTCACCAAAACCAATGAGACAATGGGAGATATGAAATATCAATTAGAACAGGTAACCATAAGTGAAGTGAAAGATCAGCATGTAGTGGAGTCCCAGGCTGAATTGTGTACACAGGTAAAGGATGTAGAGATAATATCCACCCAAATTCAAGAATCTCAAGCGGAGCCAACACACACGACAGTATTAAAGTCAGGTGAAACACAATTAACCTTCAAAGAAGAAGAAGATTCTGAAAAGAAGCCAGCAACCCAAGCATCCGAAGAAACAGAAATATCATTACATACAGATTTTGAACCTATTAAAAATATAATTGAAATCATCATTCCTCAAATGTCACCGTCTATAGTTTCAGAAGATGCAGAATTGGTCTATGAACCTGACCAAGAACTTAAGCAAACGATTATAGAAGACAGGAAATCCCAAATCCAGCTCACAACTTCAGAAACATCAGATCTGTCACTGAAATACGACTTTGAACCCAAAGATCAACAAAGAAAAGAGACTGAAGAAAAAGTAAAGAGAGAACCTGAGCATCAGTTGAAGTCAGAAATGACATGCAAACACGATGAAGAATTCACTGTGAAACACAAGGAAGAAAGCAAGGCAACATTAAGCCTTGATTCAGAAAAGACAGCGACGTCTTCAGATGCAAAGAAAGAAGAAAGAGGATCAATAGGTATAATCAGTCAAGAAACAAAAGAAAAGGAGGAAGTTCCACCTCAAACATGCTGGTTAACCTCAGAAAAATCAAATACAATCTTTGAACACAAGCAGACATTTCACACTGGTCTCACATCGTCTCAAATAGCAACAACAGAGGTTCAAAAATGCAAAGATAATGTCATGGAAGACGCCACATCTCAGGCACAAGAACCAGCTGATGTTTCCCCAAAATCAGATCAGAAACCTAAGGATAAAGTCATAGAGGGCAGCAAAATCTTTGAGTCTATTTCAGAGAAAATAGATTTCTCAGATGCAGTGATTGAAGACTCTAAAGACAAACAGGAGGATCAAATTCGGAAACCAATGTTAACTTCAGAGAAGACTGATGTATCTGGTGAAGATCACGAAACTAAAGAGATACAAACGGAAGAGAGGAAATTACCACGTTTGCAATCGGTACCCATAAAAACAGATGACATTTCCAAACTGGATCATCCAGAGCAGTCTGTAGTTGAGTTAGAATCTAAAGATACACTTTTAAAAGAAGATAACATCAAATCGTTTTCTGAGAAAACTTCTGTACCTACCTCCGATAAGACAGTCGATTCTAAACCTATGTCAGAATGTCAGAAAGAACTTACAAAGGACTTGCCAATGATGATATCAAAATTAGCTGAAGACCTGGAGAAATCAGCTCCAGAAGAAGTAAAGCAGATGTCAGCATCAAGCTCTGAGACAGAAGATCTGGAATACCAGTCAGACCTTACATCGAAAACACACCAAGTCAGAGACGAGCAGTCAGTGAAAATGGACATTGGTGCTAAGCTGAATTTGGAGTACAAAGAAAAGTGTCTTGAAGACAGTAAATCTAGTGCTTCGTTTTTAGCAACAGAAAAAGCAATGCTAGGCTCTGAATTTCCGACAAAGTATTCAGATAATGATGAAAGTACGGAGGAGGATGAAGGAGATGCCATCTGCATGGGAGGAGCAGGTTCGAGACCTCTCTCAGTGGAAGCAAAGGATATAAAGGAAGGCTTCATTGAACAAACACTGTGCACAGGTGAGACTCGTTCAAATGGGAATGATTTACCAAAAGACTCAAGTACGCTTTTAGCAGAGTTAGATAAAGGCAGCAAGGAACCAAAGGGAACAGCTTCTCCAGATCATGGTGGTTTTTCAGCATTGGAGCATTCGTCTCATGCATCTAGCCATGTTGAAACAAAGCTTTCAACTATGGACACTGCTGAAACTGAAAAAGAAGTGCAGAGAGAAATGGAAAGAGAGAGAGAGGTGGTGTCTCCATGTTTAGAAAGTGTTGATGAAAGTCATTCGAAAAAGACTACTGATGAAAAAACTAAAGACAAAGATAAAGAGGAGGTGGCTGACTTGAGCTCCACCAGTCAGTCTGAAAAACATGGCTTTGAACAATCCAAGTATGAGCCCTATGAAAAACCAGTTTCAGTGGATCTTGAGGACATAAAGGACAAAGACAAACACTCTAGATCTCATCTCGACATTAAAGGAAGTGACAGCAGAAGGTCTAGCCAGTCATCACTGCAGGGAGGTGCATGGCATATAGAGGAACAAACTGATGAAGAACCGGTGTCATTCAGCAAAGTGGATTATCAGGCATTCTCAGAGATGAAGACAAGTGGTCCCATTACCTGTTCCGAACAAGATAACAAAGCAAGTTACCAAGAAGAAGATTTAGACCGCGAAAGAGTAGATACACCTTATGTGGACACAAGTTTTGCATATGTGGAAACCTACGGCAACAAAACCGCCTCTGCATCTGGATCAAGTTCATTTTCTTCCAGCTACTTCCAAGAAAAGCCAGAGAAATTAGTGAAGGAAGAGCAGGAGAAAGAAAAGGTGACTACTGAGGAGGATATGTGTTTGTCCTTTCAAAAAGAGGACGGAAAATACACTTCTTTTGAACAGTCAGAAAAGCAGACTTGTGGCGCCAAGCTGTCAGAACCTGAGACTGAGAAAGGGAAAGTGAAGGAGGTAAAGACAGTTGAGACAATGTCTGCCTATCATCAACAGGTCAGCGATGATACTGTGACATCCCTTCAAACTGAAACCCACGATGTTATGCCCTCCAAAGGAGCATGCTATTCAGAAGACCCATTACAGCTTCAGACCACACCAGTACCATCCAAGGCTGAGGACAAACCAGATAGTCAAGGCAGAATAACTCAGGAGAAGATTGATAAGGCAGCAGAAAGAGAAAAATTAGATGCAACTGGCAGCAGAGAAGAGCCACTTTATTCTGGAAGAGATTCAAAACCAGAGAACGTTGTCCTACCTGGCCAGTCTTCTCCAAAAGATCCAAGCAGTCAGGATACACATTCTTCTAGTGTTGTAGTGCAGCCCATCTTTGACAATGTCCTTGCGTCAGAAAGGCTGGAGGTAGAGACACACCCGGTCAAAAGTGAGAAGATGTTTGCAGAGGTGGAAGATGATTATGAAGATGAGGAAGAGGAGGATGAAGAGGATGAGACCAGCGATTTAGATGTGGAAAAGGGTGCCAGGGAGATGTCTGAGAAAGAAGTCAAAGTAGCGTCTGATTCCAGAGATTCTCAGTTAAGCGAGAAAAAACAAGACGAGAAGGAAAAGCAATTTCTTGTGACAGAATACACTTCTAAAAAACAAGAAGAGGAAGTTGGATCAGTAGATTCAAAAGAGATTTTGGACAGAAACATTGACTCATCTCCTACAACAGCTTTGACAAAGCTCACATCTGTATGCGAAACAGAAAACCTGGGCACTGAGCTGTCAAAGAAAAGAGGCGGCAGTTTCGGCAAGCCTAGTGATGATGGTCATGAGTACGAGATACTGAAAGCCTCGGATAAAAAAACAGAGAGCACTCAATTGGCCATGCTTGATGTGACTAGCTCTTCATCCTCATCCTACAGTTATTCCTCATCGACCTCTGCCTCGTATTCTACAGGCCAACACTTTGGAGAGGGGATAGAGACTCCTATTATGCTTCCAAGTGCATTTGAGTACTCTTCTCTCAAAGAAGAGGAGTCTCTAGCAATAGACTCGTCCTATCTTAGCTCTGGAGTACAGTCAAGAGACGAATACATGGAAGTCTCCGAAAAACTGACACCTGTAACAGCAACCGCTGAGTCAATATCTAGTCTTGTAAGGTTTTCTCCACTGAGTCCACTGGAGGAGACCAAATCTGTCCTGCAAGACCAGACGTCATCGGCAGAGGATAAGTCGGAGGAAGATATGGCAAGCAGTAAATCAGACAAAGATCCGGTCTCTGACCAGAAATGTGTGTCTGTGACTCAGTGCACATTGGGTGCAAAATCACCTGATTCCTCCAAAGCAGCTACTCAGCAGTCAGAAATCGCTTGTGCTTCACCAGTTATGCTTGATGTGGTTCCACTGAAGAAGGCTGACCCAGTAGACAAACTCTCAGATGAAAAAGCGTCTGCCTTAAAGCAGGAAACTCACAAGTGTGATATCGAAGAAGGAACTTTACCATGTAGGATTGAATGTGACCAATCTGCACCACACGAGCAACATGCTGAGGCCCAGTCAACCATTCATTACGACCAGACTCTGGACATGCATTCACCACAGTTGGCAACAGAACGGTCATCAAATGGACCCACAGAAATGTGCACAGTTCCCCATGTTTCAGGTAAAGCAGGGGAAGGCCACACCTTGGAGCTGTCAGATACAAAACGAGGGGAAGTGGAAAAAGAGGAAAAGGTAGAGAAAACAGAACCGGCTAAGAAGGATTGTGAGAAGGAAGATCAAGTAGAGCAGCAAGAACAAAAGAAAGAGGAGGTCAAAATGACTGAAACTACCCCAGCGAAGGAAAGTACTGAAGAGAGAAGTGACAGAACAGAGGTCGACGTGCAAATGGAACACAAAATGGTTGATATAAAAGTGGATGGGCAGCAGATACAAGTTACAGATATGACAGAAAAATCTAAAGATAAAACAAAAGGAAGTAAAGGAATGGGTGATGAAATGGTTGAACAAAAAGAGTACCCAGAGAAAGAAAAGGTTAAAGAAGACTCAGAGGAAAAGAAGGAAGAGCTCAAGAAAACAGATGCAGACAAGTCTGTTCAAAAAAGCACTTCTGCTTCGGATTGCACTCGGCCTTCAGAACTATCCATGGAGTCTCATTCACCCCCAATATACAAACACCGCAAAGGAGAACTCTCCCCATCATTCATCAACCCAAGCCCACATAATTTCTCCAGTGAGGAGGGAGAGGAGGAAGCCAAAAGCGACTGCTCAAAAGAAGGCGATTTTGATGATGAACGCGAACAGCATTCGGTTAAAAAGCGTTCTCATAAGCAGCAGCGCCATCATGCCCATAGCCACCAGGGCGACAGCAAAGAGGGATCTCAAGCCCCTTCTAGCGGCACAGCAACCAGTCATGGAGTATCGCTTGCTGGAGAAGAAACTCCTCCAACCTCAGTGAGTGAGTCACTTCCTTCTCAGTCTGACTCAGATGTCCCACCCGGGACTGAGGAGTGCCCATCCATCACAGCTGAAGGAAACCTTGACTCAGATGAGGATGCTGAGCACCTACCAGTGGACAAGACATCTGCTGCTAGTGGAGGGGGTCACCGCACATCTTCGCCAAGGAGCCATGACCCCCCACCGGCACCAGTGAAAGACCCTGCTCCTCATCCTCCTCACCCCGATGTGTGCATGATAGACCCAGAGGCTGTTCTGAATGGTCAAAGTCATGCAGAGCGACCTATAAAGAAAGAACTTAAAACCAACAAAGGTGTAAGGAAATCCCTCAGCAAGCCTAAGTCGTCATCTCCAGCACGTAAAGGAGATTCAAAGAGCAGGAGATCTGCAGGTCCAGTTAAACAGACATCCAAAGACTCCTCACCTCATCGGCCAGCCCTTAAAAGACTAGATTCTGAGAAGGCACTTCGCTTAGCTCATAATACTGACACTCTGACCTCTAAGGGAGAGAGCAATCCAGGAAAGGGGCTTGTCAATGGTGTAAAGAGTATCACAGGTATGATTTGCTTATTAAACAGAGCAAATGCTTTAGGAAAAGAAAACAATGATTTGCATGGCATTGGCTTGAAACCTAACCACAAGTTTCTTTATGTTTGGTCCTTCAGGTTCCAACCAGAAGTCCACTGTTGGCCTTTCCCCTGGACCACCCTTCTATGTTGACCTTGCCTACATTCCAAATCACTGCAGCGCTAAAAACGTTGACCAAGAATTTTTTAAACGGGTGCGTGCTGCATACTACGTAGTGAGTGGAAATGACCCCGGCAGTGGAGAACCTAGCCGTGCAGTTCTGGATGCACTCCTTGAAGGCAAAGCACAATGGGGAACCAATCTGCAGGTATTCTAGCAGTACAACACATGTACTGACTATATTTACACATAGCAGGTAAAAGTGACCATAATCTAATAGTTTATGTTATATGTGACATAGATTTGTAAAAAACACTGAATCTGACAGCGAGTGCATTTACATGCACTTGAGCAATCAGATAAAAACTCTGGGTTTGCATGACTCAGGCAATACGCTCACAGCCAAACTGTAATATAAACTTCAAACTCAAAAAAATTCAATAATGAAATTCTGAATTTCCTCAAGCTAAAACTGTATTTCAGTGTCTCCACAAAAGTGTTTGATAGCAGTTTTGCTGCGTTTCATTCAGTTCTGCTTTTAATTCCAGGGTGGCCAGATCTGGTGAGAAAAATAAGCCAGTTTTTTTTTTAAAAAAAGCCAAAAAAGCTGACCTGGCAGATGTGTCCGGTTACGCTTGTGTGCTTGAGCAGTCAGAAAGAATAAAAAAAAAAATCTTTGGATATACAGATATCTCAATTACTAAGGAAAAAACCCAGCTCTTTTTGTGATTTTATACTCTAGTTTCTAGACCTTAATATTGTATGGGAAATCAGAGTATGCTGTTTATACCTACAGAAGTCTGATTATGATCCGATTGTTATGCATCATCTCAATCATTTTCAGTTCTGGCCACTTTCAGATGTGATTTTGATATCCTAATATGTATCATCTGTGCCACATCTGTCTGAACAGCCATATCGGAATTCATGCATTTTTTTATGCCGTTCCAATTCATAAATATACATCCTTTATAAGTAAACATTCATCATAAATGCATGCTAAGGGAAAATTGAGGAACGCCAGTGGGAGGTTTTATTTGGTGGGACGGTAAAGTAACCGAACTGTTCAAACAAGATTAGAGAGCAATAAGGCACTTGTTGTAACTGCGTACATTTCTTAAGAAGGAAAATAAAAAGCCTAAAACGAAGCTTAAAATAACCAAGGACGCCAAATAAAAGAAGTGGCCATGGCTGAATAAGTGCACTTTTTAACATGACCGTGCCTGTCTCCATTTTGATTGTTTAAAAGTGATTGTTTATGGCATTTTAATTGTTTACCTTTATTCGAGTGGGTCATGTGAAGCATTGCTCTTTTGCTCATGCATGTCCTTTTTACAGGGTGAACTGATTATTTCTGACTATAGATTGCAATAAAAAATATAGTGTGAACAGCATAGAGAAAACGAGATTTGGGCCACTGTTACCTGTGTGAACGTCGTCTCAAACTACACTTTGCATCTTCGTGTGTGTTTGTTGAAGTCGCACATTATTTGTCACTAAACCATTTGCCATCGTTTCCACAGGTGACACTGATTCCTACCCATGATACGGAGGTGACTCGTGACTGGTACCAGCAGACTCACAAGAAGCAACAGGATCTGAACATAATGGTGTTGGCCAGCAGCAGCACAGTGGTCATGCAAGACGAATCTTTCCCTGCTTGCAAAATAGAGTTTTAAGCAGATTTTCCATTTAGAAACATGCATTTTTAATGATCAGTTCAATCCTAGGCGGTGTATTAGTTACCAGCCACAGACCTTCATCCTATCAACTGCCATTTATAGCCTGCAGGGTCCTAGTGATTTAGATTTTAGTGTTATTTGACTGGGTCTGCAAGAGTTGGGCAAAGAATGTGAAGAATTAATGAGTGAACGAAGGAATGTGGGAGAGGACTCTCTTGGGTTTTTGACAAGCGATCTTTGAGACGTATAAATGATTTGCCCCAAGTTTAGATTTCAAGCACAAATTAGCATATATATTTTAAATGTATATCATCCATTTCCTACTTCATATATCATGCATGCATCTTTACAAAATTATGTAGCTCCAGCCTAGGCTGAATATAAGATATCATAAATATGCGAGTATTTTCTTTATTGCTGTAATCCTCTGTATGAGACGACAAAACCACTGAGACAACACAACGTTACGGTGAGCATGCATGAGAGTCAGATAACAAGGATGTGTATATGAACTTCCACAATAAGAGACCGCTATTCTTAGGCACATACCGTACACATACCAGCAAAGAACAAGCTAGCAACCAGCCACCCAACAAGCAAACGAAATACTCACGCAAAGCATACGCAAGTGCCAAATCGAAATTCTGTATTAGCGCAGAATACGTGAAAATGTTCCGTGCGATTAATTCAGAATTTGGGTAGTGCTGAATTCTGTCGTGTTGTGACTGAGTGCTCTAAGGCTGTGTTGTATGACTTTGGCTCTGTAGCTGTGGTGATTGGCTAAATAGATGCGTATGTATCTAAAGCGTATCTCAAATTACGCTTTGACATGCAAGATGTAATACTTTACTATAGCTCTACAATAGTTTAGAGGCGTTTAGCTTTTTTAAAGATTGTAAAATGGTTTTGAGGACTATTTTGCTTATGAAATGTGAGTAACTGAAGCTCTTTTGTTAGAAGCACCTATTTTCAGTGGTTTATGTAGCAGTACAGATGTGGTTTGACATGAAATGGGCACTGTTTATCCTTTACACTGTATAAACTGAGAGCAAGGCCCTCTTTATGCGTCTCCTGCATTAAATGTTTAGAGACAAAGTAAAGGTTTACACAAAAATGCAGAAGCACTTTATATAGTATGGAAAAGTTGCATAGCACTGAGGTGCTTCGGGATGGTAGCCAGAGCTAATCCGGGGCCGTTAAAAGTCGTCTGTAGCCTTATATCAAATGTACCGAGACACAAATTGTCCCAGGTCTAATAACCCAAACAATGCGAACCTTAAATATATTGTTTTGTGTGAAAATATGATAGCAGGAAGCCATAAGGGAAAGAGGTAAAGGTGGAGAAACCGCGTGTAAATATTTACTTAAAAATTGTCTATTCATTAAGACTGAAGCGCTGCTAATATTTACATGGCTTACATAATATATCTATAATATGTATTCATATATTACAACCTATATAAATAAGTAATGGAGGGCATAGCAGCCATATAGATTAAACTGCCTCATTGTTACTACACTCATTGTCAATTTTATTAGTTCCATTTCCCATATTTCACCCTGTTCTTTAAATGGTCAGGATCCCCACAGGGCCAGCACAAAGTAGGTATTTACTGGGTTTGGAGGGGTTGTGCTTGAGAGAGTTGTGCTGGTATGAGTGGATCAGACACAGCAGTGCTGCTGGAGTTTCTAAACACGGTACCCATTCAGTGTGCACTCCTTTTAGACATTCCTGGAATATTCAAATCAAAGCGAGTAGCTCGTCTGTTGCACAGTTTTTGTCAGTCATCCTCTAATCCAGGGGAGTCCATTTCCAGCCCTAGAGCCAAATGCTAACTACGAACATTGTAACTGGTCTGCAACATCACAATTAAGAATACATTATTAGTGGCTAAAAATGCAGTTTTTCCTTTCATCTGACAGTCGCATGTGTAAATGACAAGAACAACTTGATGTCCAGACTGACCCATCAGCAATTTAACAAAGCATCTTGCTTGTCATGACTAAAGCTTTTAAAGCGAACCTAACATGTTTAATTTAATGAAGTTGAGGGCATGAACGCCACCCCTTGCATTAGTTTCTAGTGGGATGTCTCCACTGGTAAGTTGGAGCATCTGTTTTGAACTTTACCAAAATACCTATTTGTACAATATTGACTTTTGTATTTTGAGGGTTATGTAGCTTTTTAGCCGCTGCAGTTGTTGCATTGAATTGAAATCCAGTGGTTACAAATAATAACTGTTCTACACATTTGCGGTTTTTTCATATTTTGAATACAATGTTCTGAATAATTTATGAACAATATGTTTGGAAAGACAGACTGGCCCTTAGGTATTTTGATATTGTTCAGTCTGGCTCCCTGGACACCCCTGCTTTAATTCTGAGTCACTGCTCGCAGGAAGCTGCCAAGAGGATATTGATGGCTAGGTATTTTTGGCTAGTGGATTACTTTCAGTCCACCAGTGACACTGAGGTGTTTAAAAACTCCAGCATCGCTGCCGTATCTGATCCACCCATACCACACTAACACAACACCACCACATCAGCGTCAATGCATAGCGATCTGTGCTGGTCCTGTGGGGTCCTGACAATTGAAGACAACAAATTGACTACAGAAACTAGGTGGTGGTTTTAATATTTTAGCTCTACACACACACACACACACACACACACACACACTCCATTATTAATACAAGCCCCAGGACTTCATAATTTATAAATTAAGCCCTGGCTGTGATGTCCCACATTAATAAATATGGTATTATTATGTTTGTGTACGTTTGCATCATCGAGCTGGAAGTCACATTTAATTTAATATAATTCCATACAATTAGTGTAAATGGGTTATATCTGTTTTACAGCACTATTACATTTTGTGTTGTGTTCTGTTGAATTGATTCTCTTGTTTAACATTTAAAACAGTACAACGTCGTTACGGTCAGTGCGTATGTTAAACATTTAGCAAAAGAGCCGGTCAGTGTTTCTATTTGCTCTGGAAGATGCTTTCCCATTGCACACTATCAAATTATACTTTGTGGTTTAGAAACAGTGTTATGGCGTGACTGTGTATGAAAGGCTATTGCTGCGTGTTGTTGCATTATCAAATTATCCTGCTCTCGCCAATCTCCCACAGTATAGTAACATGTTCACCCCTTCAGCTATTAGAGATACACGCGTATAGTGCAAGGGGAGCTCGGTAGCAGCCAAATCTTGTGGAGTCAGTATTTTTTTTCTGCAGCTGGTGTTGATTTGCGTTTGTATTTTCTTTTTCTGTGTGAGAATAGCTTTGTCATTTTTCACATAGATGTTTCATTGTTTTTTCTCTTGTGGATAGTTTGGAAGGTCTATGCTCAGAGCCCAAAGAATATCGATTGACCTGCAGTCCAACAGCCTTGTAAATAACGTCAGCGTATCCACAGACTAAAATCACTCTCTATTCTCAACAACAATCACTAAAGAAAAGTGATACTCTACTACTGATGAGAGCATGTACTGGAACTGGATGTCCAGAGGTCTGGATATATTTGAAGACTTGGCCTTAGTAACAGCTACTGTCCGGTCATGTTGATTAGCCGTGCACATGTGCAGGTTACGAATGCACTAACTTATTACTGAATGTCTAACTAGCTTTGCTGGATGCTGCTTGAATAACGAGTTAGCAAATATGCATATGGCACAGCAAATGTGTTCAGAGAAAGACTAACCCCAGACGACTGACTCCAAACATTACTGTCAACTAATAACGCTGAACTACTCTAGGAAAATGTGTACAACCTGCATATGTGAGGTGTTCTTCTCCTGAATGACTTGAAATGTAAAAGAAGAAATTCAAAAGGGCGGTACAACTTCTCTGCTTACATAACTTGTAGATACCGGTCAAACTAGCAAACTACTAGGAACATGTGAAACCTTTTCATTTTAGCATCGGTGTGATTGGCAACATGCAAGAGCAGACTTCAGTACTAAAGGTACCACTTTGGGATCGGTCCATTCAGCTTCGTTTGCCCTGACGTCATGCCAATGCATTGATTTCTGCATGTGATATTAGTTATGATCTTGAATGTACTTATTTAATAATGAAACTTAAACAAGAATACTATTTTAAAAAGATATATTTGAACAAGTTAATTGTCTTAATAGTACTGAAATATGCATATTATTGGGCTTTGCTTCTGTTCGCCCTAAGATGTTGTTGACAAGACGCTGTGATAGTTCCTGTTTCTTGCTGCTGGATGCATCCTAATTCAGTTCCTCTTTAGCGCAATACTACCCATGATCTCGTTCACTCTAAACGCAAATGTAGGTTTCTGCTGATTTACTGTAAAAGGGAACCATCCTAGTGATCATGAATAAAAAACGTATTCTGAAAATCTAAACATTTGGTCATGCGTCTTTATTTCTCATGGTGAATGTTGGATCTTTTCTTTGTGATATTTGTTTCATAGTGCAAAGTTTAGCTCTGTCGTCCCGCGGCTTCAGAAATCAGGATTCGAGCCCTGGCATTGGCACTGTTTGCGTAAAGTTTGTATGTTCTCCATTTGTCTGCGTGGGTTTCCACCACACTCCAATTATTGGGTCAATTATTGTGTCTTTAGCGTCCCACAGAAGGCTAATGACTACAACCCTGAATTTGCCTAGTGGAGTGAATGAGTGGTGCAAATGTTAGCACTTGTGTTACACAGCTTCAGTAACCCAGGTTTAATTCTTGCATCCATTTATTGACTCTGTGGAGTCTGGAGGCCTTCCCTCCAACTTAGGTGGTTTTACTGACATGTCAAGCTTATTCTGAACAGATGTGAAAAAGAAAGCAAGTACATGACTTACTAAAAGTTTTATGAGATATTAGATTTATGATAAATCTCAATTATTTCTGTACCTACGAAGCATATTGCGCTTTTAATTTTGTCTTGGGTTCAAATATGTCACAGGCCGAACCATAAAAATAGCTCCTGCTCCACTAAACTTTACAGTTGGTACTGTGTATCCATGCAGATAATTCCCCATATACAAACCCAGATATAAATAAGATTGCAACGGTGAAACAAGGATCAACACTGTAAAGAATGTGGAAGCTGCTCCACAGTCCAATGTCACTGTGCAGAACATTGCATACCCATTGTTCCATGTGTCTGCATCCTGCTTCTAGATTTGATGTCTAATTAAAATTTCCATTTCATTCTGAGTTTAGAAGTGTCATTGCATTGCACGCTGTGTTTTGTGGGAATAGCTCACAAAACAGGCAAGTATAAATCAAGTATAAATTATTAAGCGAGGAATAGTGATTTAACGACCTGGATGGACGGACATACGACAAAGAGATTCGGAAGTTCAGCATGATTTTAACAGTAATGACTTCATGGACTTTCTTTTAACAATAAGAAAACTTTAGGCATAAAAGTCAATGCTCATCAAATCAAAAAGCTGTCCATCAGCAGCTCTGTAATTCCCTCCAAAGTAACGATGTTTGTGAAACATTTCAGTCAGTAACTAATTAGTGAAGTAATTGGGGTACTTAATGATTTATTAATATCATCAAATAATGGATCTGTTTCTTTTCTTGTTCTATTAGATTTATTTGCACATTTGACACTATATATGAATAGGCTAGAAAACACTATACTGTAGATATTAAAGGAGTGGAACTTACTTGTTTTAAATCTTATCTGACTGTCTGGTACCAGTTTGTAAGCTCTAAAAAGTGAAGTACGGCGTACCTCAGGGATCTGGGTTTGGCCCACTGTTATCCTCCCTTCACATGCTACACTAAGGCTCATTTATTCTTAAACATGGTGTTCGTTTTCACTGCTATGCGGCTGTACATATCAGCAGGTAGAATAGATATAGCAGATCCAAATAATGACCTTACAAAAATGGGTGTCATTTAATTTCCTTTTACTTAGCTCAGATAAAACGTTAAAAGGTTTTATTAGTTGCACCCAAGACTGTGAATGACAGATTGGCTACTTCTATCCTAAATCTAGATGGCTGTTAGGTAACGCCCAGTCCAACTGTTAAAAACTAAGATGTAACATTTTATTCAGATCTCTTTATGTGCACATTAACACCATTACACAAATTGCTTGCTTTCAGTTATATAATATTGCTAACCTTAGAAATATCCTTTCTTTTTGAGATACAGAGAAACTGGTTCATGCATTTATAACCTCAAGGTTGGATTACTTTACTTTACTTGACTAAATTAATGTACTTTACTTGCTGGTAATTCTCTACCAGTCCTGTTCTGTCGTCTCTACACTGGTTTCCAGTTAAACTCCTCATTGAGTATAAAATACTTCTTGTAACATATAAAGCTTTACACAGGCTGGTCCCACATTATCTGAGTGAACTCTTAGGGTCTTACAATCCAGCTCGTCTACGTCATTTACAAGGTGCGGGACTTCTTTCAGTTCCTAGAATTTAAAAAGTCGCAGCAGAGGGAAAAGCTTTGTCACACACGTCCAACTATGACATACATTTTCCAATTTGGGTCGAGATTCAGACGATATCCAACTTAAGTCTAGGCTTAAAACATTTATTTATGCATTTATTTGGTTAGATTTAGACTAGGATGTATGGCTTGGGTTACTGGGGCTGGAGTCTGGGGGTCATGTTGATTCATGCCCTCACCTTTGGCCAAGAGTGTCTGGTCGGCGTTCTAGCTGGGCTGGGCTTTGGTCCCCCTGACCTTGACTTGTGTATCTTTACCTCAAATTAAGGGCAGAGCTGAGGGTTCATAGTGAAAGAGATTGATGGTGATCTGGTGGTCTGGTTGCCTCCTTAGCGCGATTACACAGGTATTTTCTTTGCTGGGGAGGTGGGCTGCCATGTCTAATGTGATCTGTCTTGGCTTTACTACTTTCTGGTTTTTCTTTTTTAGCTATGCTGCTATAGTTAATGCTTCTGGAGTTTATGCTACACATGGCATCAGTGATTGTTAAGATTCTGTGCTCTTAATCAATAACTACATTTTCTCTTTTCTCTTCAAGCTTGTGTTCTGGAACCAGTTTCAGCACCATATATTAAGATGTTCCTCCACTGTAGCATCACTTTACTGGTTTTCATCAACAGAAACCAGTCCCTACCATGTCCTTTGACACATCAGAGGGCAGTAACACTCTCCATCCTTCGCAGATGGGTCAATGTGCCTCCATGAACTTTAGATTCTATGGTGACATAGATATAACTAACTGGCATAAATAACTGGCAATACACACACTCCCCCACCCCCCCACCCACCCCCACACCCACACACCCACCCACACACACACACACACACACACACACACACACACACACACACCCACACACCCACCCACCCACACACCCACACACCCACCCACACCCCCACACACTTGTTATGCTATTCTAATCAATAATAATGTATTGTTATTATGTGCTTAGTTTTACCATTACTACAAACTTCTTACAAAACTCAGTTGACCTTTAAGGAGGATGGGTCCCTTTTCAAGTTCTGGTCTTGCCAAGGTTTCTTCCTTACAATGTTTAGGGAGTTCATTCTTGCCACTCTCGCCCTAGGCTTGCTCATTTTGGGATTGGCCATAAAACATAATCTAATACTTTAAAGCTGCTTTTAGACAACACTCTACTGTAAAAAGTGCTACAGAATTAAATCTATCTTGACATGACATGTATACAGACGGAGAGAGAGAAGCAGCTGAACAGCAGTTATAGTGCTCAAAGTCCTAAAGAATACAATTTTTCATTTAAATGAAGACGCTAATGTGCAACAACTGATTAAGATGTAACAGGTTTACCTCTGTAATGAAACAGAAAAGAGAACCAATGCTCTGTTTAGTATGGTAGCCACGTTGCAGACAGTCACATGCCCATACGGAACAATGCAGTGGCTTTTTGGCAGACTCCCACCAGTAAATGAAAATGGGCAAAGCAAAGGCAATGACATCATCGTTTGGCTTTTTTGTAGAAGCCTGGCCGAGACGTTTTCAGAATAAATTCGGTCTTTGTCTCTCTCTTTCTTCCTCTTGCATTACACAGGCATGAAGTAAATGGGTATCAGAGCCCATCCCCATAGTAACACTGCACAGTTAAGGGCAAAGCATGACTCATCACAGCAGTCGTTGCCCTGAATGAAAACCATGAGACTACAGACTCTGTGTCAGACCTGAGATATTAATCCTCAGGAAATATGTTGATGCTAATTAGCAGCGCTATATTTTCTGTTGTTATTCTGTTCAAATAAATCGCAACACTGCCCGTGAAGTTAGATGATGGCAAAACATCGATAACTTTTGCTTTTGATTTTCAATATCTAAAAAAGAAAAATGAAAAAAAAGGAGTCGGTAGGTTATAATATAGCCTATACTAAATACGCACATGCACAAACGCACACACTAGTGCAAATATTATTTCACAGGTCAATTGCCTAATTCAAATCTATAGTAGGTTGGTGAGCATACTATACAGCTCCCAAAAAATAGGGATAGTTCATTATAATTTTCCCCTCCCTAATTTTTGAGACCAGTACTTTTCCATGTTCACAAAATCGTGGTTCAACAGTCGTTCTTGGAACATTCCCCCTAAATGTTTGAAAGTCAGCTAGGTACACACACACACACACACACACACACACACACACACACATATATATATATATATATTAATTATTAGTTATTATTAGAATTATTAGTAATATTAATAGTATTATTATTTATATAATAAATAACATTTTCATAATCACAAATGTATTTGGGACAGGCAAAGACCCATATGTGATATTTTTTTTCCTTTTTGAACTTTAGCAGTTTCTTTTATCAGCGTACTTAGTATACAGCATACAGAATATTGTTCAGAATTCTCATGGCTGTATCTGCTGACCCATGGCTGCAGTTCTGTGTTAATACGACATAAGTTTATTCCTGTGGGTGACCCATGTAGCCCTCTCCACCCATGATCAATTCAGTGCGGCCACAGCAGCCATGATGAATCTGGTGCGGTTTCACAACTGAAGTTCATTAATAATTGGAATGTTGCAGAGTGTAAAGTAATGAATACTAATTATTCCTTTCATGTCTGACAGAGGAGCATGAGCCAATCCATCAGCTGGGACTTTAATTCGGTGGAGTAATGGTTCTATCAATAGTACATTAATTCCATCTTGTGAAGACATAGAGCTGAAGCAAACTCAGGCTTTGGTGAATGAGGCTCTAACATTAGAGCCAGGGCCTCTGGTGGAGAGGCAGAGGGTAATTAGAGAAAAATTAAAAGCCACCAGGTCTGGACAGCCTGGCCTGATTTAATTGAAATGCAGATTGGGATAAATATTGGCTGGTGGAAATATGATCTTCCAGGGTTTTTTCAAAGGTTATTTGCCTTTGGTGACTAAAGGTTAAATTTGTCATCTTTTCTGCTTCTGTCAAATTAGAAAGCTGGCAAGTGCCAGATGGACACTATGTGCACTTTGTAAATTGCTCGCTGTTTTTAACATTTCTACCCAAAAAGCATGAATGTAATAGTGGTGTAGTGGCTATCACTGCCTTCTCAATAGCTCCAAGATCCCTGGCTCAATTCAAACCCTGCTCGTGCCCCTCAACCCCAGGTGATGCAGGTGTCTATCTTCTTCCCTATCGCTTGCAGCTGGATTTGAGCACCCAACAGAATGTGTGTCAGATAGAGCTGGAGGATGAGCTTTTGAGCAGACTATCTGCTGCTGAGGGGAGCATTCGGCTAGACACAGCACTAACTAGTGTTAGTGTCCATGGCATGGTTAGCTTGCACATCTGGGAAGGCATCATTAATGCTGAAAGAAGTTTTGGAGCAACATATGCTGCCATCTAAGCAACGTCTTTTTCGTGTCTTTAAGACAATACCAAGCCACATTCTGCATGTGTTACAACATTTACTCATTTACTCAACAGACACACTTATCCAAAGTGCCTTACAACTAATACAGTCTTAAATTCTAAGCCTTACGCAATAATATTTAGATTATAGCAGTGGTGCTTGGCAAGGTGGGATTCAGGTCCACCTTATTACCTATACCTTTTCACATTATTACCTGTTCATTGGTTCATAGTCTGCACGTTCATTTATTTACTCTGTCTATACATTATTCATATTTATAACCTGTTTATAGTCTGTACATTCATTTATTTACTCTGTCTATACATTTTTTATATTTATAACCTGTTTATAGTCTGTACATTCATTACCTATACATACTTTACTTAGTCACAGCACAACTGTACACTTGTAATATACATATTTATATATATGCTAAGCACTTCTGGATGGATGCGAACTGCATTTCGTTGCATTGTACTTGAGACATGTGCAATGACAATAAAGTTGAATTCTATTCTATTCTATTCTATTCTATTCTATTCTATTCTATTCTTAACTGATTCATTACCACAGGTCCCATAACTAGATGAATCGTGTGCTTTCTTGTATTTCCTATGTTGAAGAATGACACGAGTAATTGACCCCTGTATCACGCCAATATTGGTGACGTGGTTTTGTAAGAAATAACCATTTCTTGATAAAGGGTTAAAAGCTTAAATTAAAGGGCAATAGGGGAATCACTTTTAATCCAGCTCATCTTCAGCAGAGGTAGCTGGTGTGAACTGAACTGTAAATATACTCACTAGTAATAACTGGAGGGTTTTCACAAATTGACATTACCAGTCACATATTATACAGTAAGCAAGGTCATTTTCTAAGGTCAAAATAACACATTTACATGAGCAAATATTATTGGAATTCGGGTTGTACATTGCAAAGAGTTCTTGCGTCAGCTGGTGTGTCTAAAGTGCCTTAGCATAGGTATGCTTGTCCTGCACTGTTTTACCAGTTGCCTCGTATCCATAATCCACAATTACCCACCCCGATTTGGATTTAGCAAATATGAAAATTCATGAATGAAGTTCATGTTT
Organism: Parotocinclus haroldoi; assembly: GCA_034779995.1. NCBI lineage: Eukaryota > Metazoa > Chordata > Actinopteri > Siluriformes > Loricariidae > Parotocinclus > Parotocinclus haroldoi. The sequence continues at coordinate 3,598 of JAUZST010000075.1, read as the reverse complement.
TACAAGGCCTTTTCTGCATAGATTGTACACCTTGGAATTTTTACTGTCTATGATGATTTTTCCAATATTTACATAGCAATTTGATAATGCTTAGTTCCCATGTGTATATTCCTTGTTGTGTGCCGACACCTATGCCAAAAGCTTTGGACACAGGCAGGAGATTAGGAGCAGGCATGCCATAAAATGTATGCCACATCTGTTTCCATGTCTTATGCAGTTTGTAGAGGCTAGAGAGAATGAGAGAAAAAAATCAATGCGACTAGTGAACTCTACCGTCCTGTTACACAGAGAGCTGTTCTTCTGAGCTACAAAACATCAACCCCATACCAGAAATCTTTCAATGCAAAACTGCACTATGCTGTTTGAATAATTATGCTGTCTGAATAATATGTTTAGTTTAGCATTTAAAATATGGTATTTCTTATACTGCAAGCTTTCTTTGCCATGTTCCACAAAGCCGAGCTAGCTAGGTGTGGCAGTGTTTGTCTAGTCCCTCACTTACACCTACCTGTACACCAGTGAGGGCCGACTCCCCTTCTTAACCCACACCACCTTCCAGGTGAGGAGGTGGACCACACTGGCACATACACACAGCCTTTCTTTTACCACCCCACACTGTCATCGAACATCAATCAGTGTGCTATTCTGCCCCTGCATTAACTTCAATTAGACGCTGTCACAGGAGCATGGCCTATTCCTATTGATTACCTCTAAGAGTAAGAGCTGCCATCTCCTTCAGTCTGTCTGCTCTGACAGAAGGGAGGGACAAGAATGCAAATTCTTTGAGGACGGCACCTGTTCTGCCTGCTGTTGGCTGCGTACTAATCTTTGCACAACCTCATCAAACCGAAAAGTGCTACTTCTTCACTGCCAGAGATGTGTATCTGACCAAGGCACTATTCCTCATCATTTTATCATATTCTGCTGATGAAAGCATCCATTGAAGCAGGTGAGCTGGATATCCCTCTGCATTTCCCTGTAGATATCAGCAGTGGAGGTCCTGTCAGATTCCTCTGTGTGATTATTATTGCTATCAGCACTTGACTGACCAACTCCAGAGTTGCCCATTGTAACAGGGAACTGACTGAAAATTGTCTGTTGTAAAAATGTCTCATGTGTCAGGTGCAAAACGATAACTATCCATGCTGTTCTTCAATGTACAGTCTTGTAAGAATATTGCTTATAAAGCCATCTATTACCAGTAAGACTCAACACTTTAACCTCCACCTCTGTCTACGGTGGAGGCATTTTGTGGTCCAGGTTGAGATATAGAGTGCTCCTTTAAATATTGGAGAAAGCTGGTAGCTTTTGAGTATCCAGAAAGAGAGCACCTCCCTCTGGACTGGAAGAAGAAGAATCAAAGCCATATTTGTTTCTATAACACACTATACATACTGCCATCTCAGTTGTGAAACCAAGAAGGATTCAAACCTGTTAGGAAATTGTCACAAAACCATTGCCTGCCAGATCTCTCACCCTTATACTTTAATTTAAATGTTAGGTTAATTGGTCTATTTTTCCATTATTTTGTCCTTGAAGAAAGATGGTTCTCACATATTTAATACAGGCACAATATATTTTAAACATTCTTATATATTCTGATGTGATTTGTAGGACACTCTGGAGAATCTTGTTCTGTCAATGCTAATTACAGAACTGATTAACACTTTCATTTTATAAACATAAATTGTACAGTATTTAATATGCACTTATATCCCCTTATATTCATTTATACATCTAATCAACTACAAACATGGCAACAATGTGGTGCAGTACATTATACAGATATAGACCCTGGTGGCTTCAGATAATGTTCACATCAACTATCAGAATGAAGCAAAATTGGGATAGCAGTGATTTTGATCATTGCATGAGTGTTGGTACCAGACAAGCTGAACTAAGTATTGCTGCTGATTTCCTGGGATTATCACACATTATCTAGAGTTTACTGAGAATGGTGTAATAAAGAAAAAAACATTAAGAGTAGCAGGTCTGTGACCTTTTTGGTGAGAAGGCTCAGCATGACAGGCTACAATAACTACGATAACCACTCTGTACATTTGTAGTGAGCAGAAAAGCAGCTTAGAATGCATAACACATCAACCCTTGAAGCAGATGAGTTACCAGTAGTTGGTGCCAATGGTATTACTCCATGGACCCAACCTGTGTTGCGTCAACAAGTACAGGCTGGTAAAGGCAGTGTAATGGTGTGAGGAATGTTTTCTTTTTTTTAACATAAAATATCATTTGTATGCCACAAGCAGTTACAAAGCGGATTCCAAAAAAGTTGGGACACTAAACAAATTGTGAATAAAAACTGAATGCAATGATGTGGAGATGGC
>JAUZST010000074.1:95566-112139 GCA_034779995.1 Parotocinclus haroldoi | reverse complement strand
CCCTTATCCAGAGCGACTTACAACTCATATTGTCTTACAATCCAAGCAATTGTGGGTTAAGGGTCTTGCTCAAGGACACAACTGTGGCAACTTGGCAGAGGTGGGATTTGAACCTTTGACGTTCTGGTCCAGAGTCCAGTACCTTAAACACTAGGCTAACACTAGGACCACAGTCCTACCACAGATTCAGCAACAGATCTCCAGCAACAATAAACAGTCCATCGGGGTATGTGTTCTGTAGTCCGTTATTAGCGCTGTACAGCTCACAGAGTGCATCTTTAGCGTTAGCGGCGGGTGGGATGTTAACACTGATGATCAGCGCTGTGGTGAATTCCCTTGGTAAATAAAAAGGTCTGCATCTGACGATCATAAACTCCACTAGAGATGAGCACTAACTAGAGACTAATGCAGTTCTTTCACCATTCTGTGTCGCTGTAAATACACAGTCCACCGCCACAAGTCTTATCGCACAGAACTGGGTTTCTGTTGGCTCGGAACGTGGCTAGCTAAAGCTGAGGGAATTCTGTCGCTCAACCACGTCTCCGTGAAGACAAAGATGCAGCTGTCTCTAGATTCTCGCCGTGTAGTTCTCTTAAGTCGGATGCAGTCCAGTTTATTTTCCAGGGAGCAGACATTTGAGAGCAGGATGGACGGGACAGTTGGCCGTGTCGGCTTCGTTCTGTCCATGTGACAGAAAAGTTAAAAAGCAGACACGAGTAATTACACAAAAGCGAGCTACAGCCACGCCACCATCTTGGATCATGTGTCCAAGATTCATTGTCTTATTCACTTATCATGAATGTCATGAACTCACATTTGGCTTTTTTTGTTTTTTTGTTTTGTGTTGTTCCAGTACACACAAAGGAAATAAACATGTGTATAGCACATAAATACTTTTTTTCTGGGAAAATCTCACAATGACTGGACTGTGTACACTGTGTTTATATATATATATATATAGTCACATCCTTCTGTTACATGTGGGGTGTGGATGCCTGTATGTCGACAGCTTCACTCTACTGTGCACTAACAAGACATGGTCAGGTTGACTGACCCTGGATCCACTTCTCCTTCTGCTCCTGTTGGCCTGTCTAACATGACGAATTGTGCCCACCCACATGCAAGCGCTGTTGCAATGAAGAGTGACTAGGGTCAAGTGTGTCTTCGTATGGTGGTTTTAGAGCTGGAGCTGAGTTAAAAATCCACAGCGTACCAAGCAGTCTCTCTTCATTGACATGCTCCTACAAATTTCTCTTTTTGAGAATTAGGATTTCTAAGTTGTCATTGCTGCCTTCTGCTCATTGGCTGTAATTAGTGACCACTTCAAAGCCAACAGGTGAACCACTGGCCGCACTGAACCAGGTGTATCACAAATAAGGCCCTATTTATCAAGATCTAGTCTGCTTTTTGCCGTCTGTCTGTACACGTTGAGACACGCCTTTTAAAATCTCATTTATTTCTGCTGTGCAACTGAAGCATCCGCACAAAGGTCGTCAGCTTTGTTTTTGCGCAAGGGGAAACGTTCCCTGAATCGATCTGAGAACAGCACTGACACAATATGAAGATGGAAGAACGTGTACGGCGATGAGGGGACTGGAAGCTGGAAGTAGAGATTATGTGCAGGCCTGTAGAGGCTTGGAATACAAATGAACACTGCAGGATGGGATTGTGGTTCAGAGGTCCATGGTGTGGGCTGGGCATGCCGCTGTGCCGTCCTGCCTCAGGGCCAAATAAGCTGAAGACACTGAAACCCATTTCTTACATGATGCTGTTCTCCATTTAAAACACAAGACATTCAGTGGCAAATAATCATTATATTGGTTGATCCGGCTCCTTTGGAACCCAGCAGAAAGAAGGATATAGTGACATTTAATAGAACCAGCACTGCATGACGCCATTAATCAGATAATTGCTATTTGAAGTTTAATCTTGTGAAGCCTTAAAGTCCTCTGTAATGTGTTGCACATCAAAGTCTATGGTTGTAAAACCAGCTGAAGGGCTGGTCAATGACCTTATTCAATGGATTCACATAAGCATTTCATAAGGTCTCTGCAACCATTCCAGTCCTTTTTGTCAGAAATTTACTCAATTGGTGTCCTCATTTTTCCAGTTAACAACAATGTCTGTATCTTTACTGTCACTCAATGTTTCTTTTTCAACAGCTTGGGCTGTTCTTGGTTCTGGTCTTTTGCAAATGCTGTTTTGTTAGCACCAATGTTAGATTTCAAGGTTTCCTCAGATGCCACTCAATTAAAAAAACATTATTGTTAAGTGAGGTTGCCATGGATGTCGTGCAGGGCTGCCTACCCATAATGCTCTAATGAAATGAGAAAAAAAAAACACTACAAGGAGCATAGCAAAGTTTTGCACCAAATTAGTGCCAGCCACAAACTCCCCTCTCAGAAGAAGTAATTAAAAAGGGATGTACATTAAAAGGGCAGGGAAAGGTACCACAGAGGACTCACTGTGATTTGAAGCTAACTCTGAGATAGGACAGGATTAATTCAGATCCTCTAATTTGCACTAACTTGGACACTAACGTGTTCCATCTGTAGGCTGGAGCACGCTTTCTCTAAGTGCTTCATTATTTGAGCCTTGGATTTGTTAGTCTGGCATTGATTTAATAAATCTCAACTTGTGTTTTTTCAAAGTGTCCTGTTACATAAAAGCTGAGTTCCCAGTTTACTTGCCTAGTAGCATCACAAATCTGCTAATTAAAGTGGAACACCTCCAGTATAGGAGTATGTTTGGGGTTTCACTGAAGCTCCCCACATGAACAACAGGAGCACAAAGTAAAATACATATGCATATTATAACGTTGTTTTGTCCTAATACAGTAATTATACTGTTTTTAAAATGACAGAAATCTATAGTTTCTGACACAGCTTAGAGTTGCAGAATTGAAATGTGTTTTCAGTTCCCTGAGAATTTATGAGCACAGTGTTCTAAAAATGTGCGTAATCACATTGTTCATGTTGTTACTGTAAAGACATGGAGGGTTCTGGACCAGTTAAGAGATCTCCGAACAAAGAGATGCTTAAAATGGTGTCCCTGCCCCAAAATGTTAACTAAACATGTTAAGATAACGAACTGTGGTTGAGATCTTGGCTTAAATTTCCATAACTGAAATAAAACATATCTTTCTTACTTCAATTCACTATTCAAATATACTTGCTTGGTATGCTTTTGCTTTAAACACACTTGCTCGTAATGTCTTACCCTTTGATTGAATTTACCCTGTACCTTCCAAATGGCTTCCATGGCTTGCTGTTGCAGTGCTGGGGCTGATCCACTGAACAGTTTTACCCCCCTCAGTTCCATGTGGTCATAACACACTGCCAGGACTTGTACAAGCGTTCCTTTGGTTATGGACAAGACTAAAATACTACTGTTTCTCATACAGTTAATCAGTGAATTCACATTCTGCCTCTGCCAAACCTCTGTTCGGAATTTGAGCTAGACCCTAAATTGCGCACTGTAATAAAATAAAATAACTAAAACAAAGCTTTTTAGAATGCCCAAACACCAAACCACTGTATTAGGAAGAGGAACATTTTTCTTACAGGTCATTATTTTCACTACACACCATGCCATACGTCTCAGCAAATGAATTTCTTTGCCATGTATTGTGCTCGTCCTGACTATGCTTGTCTGATTCTATTGTGTGAAAATGTTCTGAAAATGCTTGTCATTGCAGTAGTAGATGTCTGTTTTTCACAAGCATATTAGGCTAGCTTTTGGCAGGTGCTGAGATTCTGTTACACAAAAGAACTTCAGTCAACTTCAGGAAAACACCTTAACAACATACCTGCCATTATTTGGTCCCGCATCACAATACACAGAACTAACACAGTTTAAAGGATCTGGTCAAATGTTTGTATGACTTGCTCCTTAGATCACTGCTTTCTTTAAAGTAGTTTTATTTTATGCCGTTTTAATTATTTAGTTATTAATTAATTAGCCATTATTTAAGTATTTTTTATACGACTTTCATTTTGTATATTTTAATTTTGTATTGTTGGCAAGTTATACACTATATAAACAAAGAATGGTGGACACCCCTCCTAATCATTAAGTTCTACTATTTCTGCATTGCTAACTTGTAACACATTCATAATATAAAGCATACGTTTCTGGATTATCCATAGACAAACAGTGATCCCAGTAGAATGGCTTGAACCAATACCCCAGTGAATCTCAAATTAATAGATATTATAATGGTAGTTACTCATATTACCTTTCAAAAAACGAAATCAACATTGGACTATCGTTACTTAAACTCCTAGTTTACTGCTACGAAGTAGATAAATACTTAGCTGTTCATTACAGAGAACACCGAATACTGACAATTTGCATTACGATTACTCACCTGCTTATTTACTATAACTATTCAAAAACTGACACGTTCGTTCAACCCAAAAACATAGAAGTAGTATAAGAACATAGTGTAATTGCCAGTTCAATACTTAGTCAATAATTAATCAATACTAAGTAAATATGCTTTTAAGTAGCGTAGTGATTAACTCCTAAGTACTTATTCTAAGTTATTGAGTTAGTTTATTGTTAATTATAGCCAATGAATAACACATAGCACAATGATTTTTATTATCAACACTTATTCTTTATTTTTCATATGTCCCTTGTAAATAAAATGTCAAGAACCAATAAGTTAAGCCATTTAGCAGACACATTTTTCTAGAGTGACTTATAACAGATACAGTCTTGGATTGTACAGACGATGCAACCACCAGGTTAAGGGTGACAGCTTGGCAGTGCTGAGACTTAAACCTTTCAGTTATTGGTTCAAAATTCAGTAGCTTAACCACTGTTCCAGCACAATACACACCAATGTCACAGTGATTCCTAAATGGTTCATGTTTTTTTCCACGTCTCTTGGCACTTCTCTGGCAGCTGCATTGCATTTCAGTGTGGCCAGAATTATATCTAAATAAAATACATTTTATGTGCATAGATTTGCCATTTGTATTTGGTGGTAATATGCCGAATCAAGCAATACCAGGCTGCACATATGAGCTTTTTTTCCCTAACCAAATTTCATGAAGGTTACATCTCATAGCGCTTTACCCTGCAAAATAAAATCAAGTCTGTGTACCCCTTTAAAACTACACGGGCATTTAAGCAAACCCATATTTCATTTCTTTCATATGTCTTAATATGTTTGTGGTAATAGGTGAGAAATTCCCATGCCTCTGCAGCTGTTGTACTTTTTTTAGACTGTGCTGCTTGCTAAATGGCATACTGTTGTCATGTTGACCTATGGATTGATGGATGATTTAGGATCTCCTGTAGCACGAGGGGCGGATTGTGGCTGAGTAGAAATTGGCTTTTCAGGTCGTGTTTGCCTTTCAGCTTGTTCAGATATGAGAATGCTATATCATTGAGGATAAGGCTGTGAACGCCAGTCTCCTGCTCCATGTCATGCTGCCAATTCTGAGTGTCACATTCACAGTGCATGCACACAAGAGGAAGGTGGGAATGATGAATGGCTGAGCATTGTGATTTTGTAAACTTTAACATGTGTGTGTGTGTGTGTGTGTGTGTGTGTGTCTCAGGAGATGGGGGATTACTAGAGTGTTGCCTTACTAAAGAGCGGAGCAGGCTCTCCCTGGCCCAGGAATTTCTCAGGCACTCTGTCATTACATGCTGTGTCTAATCAGGACTGTAGCTGATTTACAATTTCATACCATAAATGAATGTAGTGGGAGTGTAAAATGTGTAGTTAGTTTTTATATACACAGTTGGACCGCTGTAGTGGTCAGATCTCATCTGCATGAGTGCCATGTCGCTAAAGCTTCACAAATGAAAATAAGAATGAAATGGAATCAGGGTGAGAAGGAAATTGAATAATCTGTTTGACCAGCACTAAGCCTGTTTTCCCCTTGATTTTGCTGTGGCTTTTTCAGAGAGCAAGGGTACCTAAATTATCAGGCAAGAAAAGACCTTAACAGCAGTGTGAATGTTTTTAAGGATTTACATTTTCTGAAAGCCCTGTAGTCTACAGGAAGTGCACATAAGCATACAATATAAATGATAATGAGAGACAAGACAGTGTCTTTATATGTAAAAGTGCAACCTTTTGGGAAATAAAAGTAGTATAATAGTACGCATTTTTCAATACAGATGCAGAAATACAGATAAGGCATTTACAAGTTAGTAATTCAGCAGAGATATGGTCCTATTTTTAAAAGCAAAATGCTGTTTTCTTTAAAGTGGAAAGAAATATACTGAAAAGGTATCACACGTTTAATATGAGCAAGGTAACAATGCTTAGTTCATGTGCAACGCTTAGATGTAGATTTACATCCAGATATGGGCCTTGATCCTAAAGAATTGAATGTCTGGGAGTTTTAAAGTAAGTGTATTGGGACAAAGAACACAACAGATGTTCAGAGATGAACGGTAGCTCTGTTTCAGACTTCTTCTAAACATCCTAGCATGACCTTTATTCTAACTGGAAGTTCAAACAGTTAGATGTTTTCTCGTAACAGTGTACAAACACAGTCAAGACGTTCTTTGAAGGAGTCGTTATTTTATGTCCTGTGTTTCAGTTATGAATAAAGCAGAACCATTTTGTTGTTTCACAGAAAAGTACTGTGAGTAGAGGCATGAAAAGATTTAGTATATAACTGACCTCTTCATAAGTTCAGCTGATATGATATCAAATTTTTATAGCAACATTAAACTCTTAATTTTGTGTGCATGACCTGTTGTGATAACCCATCACTTGTATTGACAGCATTATTACATTGTTGCCAGTGAATCAGATGGGGGATATGTCAAATCTGAGCCAGCATTTCCAGTTGATATTACTCCTGTACTAGTATGGGATTTGTTTATATCCAAGCCCAGTTATCCTAAAGTACCTTGTAGTTATCATACAATACCTTTGCAAAATGGCTTGGCTATTAAATTGTGGTTTTCCATTAGTTCCTATGGGAATATTCCTGGTTTCTGTATACTCAAAACCCCAATGGTATTACCACATTATAGGGCACGGGGGACTTTCTGATTTGCCCTACTGCCTGCCCATTATCTACAGATTGGATGGATCTTTGCCTCTCCAACAAGCACATTCATAATGTGTAGTACAGCCTTCACATTGTCTCAGTGTTTTTATTCCAGGACAGTTTCAATGAGCTATTACATCTAAAATAACCAGCATGTTAAAAAAAACACTGGTGTTGACATAGGTGGGAAACCATTCAAAACACTACTTCTACCTCTTTTATTTTTATGGTTGTCAGTTGTAGGCTAAGGGATTAAATGTATTACATTAAATGTAATATCTGGAATTCAGATTACACAATTCAAACACAAGTTTTTTAAAACGTTTTCACTGGTTCGGTCAAAATTCGGTTCGTTTTGGAGAGCAGGTCACTTCCCTCCCATTCATTTGCTTAATTGGAGGTTTAGAGCATTTCTGCATTTAATACACAGGCTAAACATGTCAGGCATATTTTATTTAAAGCAAGCAATTGTTATTTTATTCTGAATATGTGTCAAATATCAGATAGTGGTTGGAATGTGGGCCTTGTACAAAAGTCACATTTCCATAAAGTATCCCTAAAATATACCTTTTGCTTGGAGACTGATCTCCCAGCACATATTTATAACATGGTTTCTTTGTTCTATCCGTTTCTTTGCTCTAAATTACAGCGCTTTACTCTATCTGATCATGTTTTAAATACGTGCACAGCTTTGCCACCTGTCTGTGCTTGCTATGGTTCGGGGAGAGTGGAGAATAAAATAAATGGCACAGCATAGTGAAAAAACAGGAGGAAGAGGAGCAGTAAGCAATTCCACTTAGTGTTGTTGGGTCAATATAAAACCTCATTACACTGGTGTCATAGAAAATTTGTGCACTTTCTGCTCCATCTAGCAGCAATTTTGCTGGATAAGCACCATTCTCATTTGCTCGTTTTAAGCAATTCGTTAAAAATGGCTCTCGAACAGGAACATATCACTTTTACCCTCCAGGCTCTGACAAGAGGGAAATTCCCTCTAGCAGTCCCGAATCAGGTTAAGCTTACCTGTGTCTCGAAAGTATCGCAGTGAATGTGCCTCAGAGAAACTAGGCTTTTTACACAGGCTCAGATTTGACACCTACTGTTAACCCCTAAATTAGTCCCCTAATGACCTAGTTAGGATGCTGCTATGCATGTCAGGTTTCTTACTGCACCCTCTACACACATCTCCCCATCTAATGTCCAATATATTCTGCTTTGCCATAAAATACAAGAGCATTTCTGTGGCTAAAGATGCATTCTGCAGGTCTCTAAAATGTTTTAAACATACATCCTATCACCAGGAGAAAGTGAGTTTGATTTCTGATGAAGCCACAGGTATACAGGTCGGGAGTTTCAAAGAGCTGGACTGCAGTTAGGGTAGGGAGAATTGAATATGTCACTCACTTTGCAAAAAAACAATCAAAACACACACAGAGAGTTCACATAGTCACTGTCATATAGCCAGGTAGGATGGGCTACTACACACCGAGTGCATGCACAGGGCACAAACTAATCTAGAGTTCTAACTAAAAACTCATAACTGATGTTAAAAAAAACAAACTGCTCCAATAGACAAAATACAGCCAACACCAGCTTCATCGTCTACGCTTTAATCTACGTTTTAATTGCTCACTTGCATGGAGGTGGTTTGTCAAATTTGGATGTTCCTCAATAGACGGCAGTCTGTTGGAAAGCAGTTGCTGTTGGAGACAGCTTGATGGCTGGTTTATTTTACCATCTCTGAAATAAACACCATACAGAATATGAAGATTATGACGAACTTTGGAGTGATTTTTTTTTTCATGTGCGTAGTTTGTATATTCTCCATACGTTTGCTTGAAAATAAAGACAAAGACGTAGGTGTTAATTGATGATTCTAAAGTGCCCGTAATTTATGTGGGTGTCTGTGTGTATATGTGTGTATTGGATGTATGACAGAAAGCACTGATGAGCTGATCTGACCAGCTCAGTGGATAGGCATATTATTTACGTGATTCTACTGTGACCTTACAGCCAACATGGCATTAAGTAACTAATAGAACATTGTAGACTGTGACTCTGAGCAGGGTGTCTGGTCTCTTTTATGGCCTGAACCTTTAAAGAAATAAGCGGAGTGATAGAAACATCTGTGGGAACAGAGAGCTGGTTCTCTGTTCTCTGGTTTTCTGTGTGTCCACTGTATAGAGACAGTAGTTTACAGAGTGCATGCATCAAGTGTTTTAAATAATACATGGTCTTACAAAGGTTACTAAGATGCGCCTCCATAATTACAGTGGTGCTCAAAAGTTTGTGAACCCTCTGGAATACAGTGGTCCCTCGCCACTTCGCGGTTCACCTTTCGCGGCCTCAGTGCATCGCATTTTGGGTTTTCAAAATATATCAATGGAAAATTGTGCATTGCCGATTTTCGCTGTTTTGCGGGTTTTTGCAAAACTTAAGCGTTTAAAAAATGTATTAAAAATATTAATTCTAACAATAAAGAAATGTTAATCATAAAATATTAGGATTTACATAGCTGTTGTGTCTACTCAATGTGTAAAATATGAGGTGCTGTAAGCTGGGTACGGACGGAGCATGTGCGATACGAGAGTGATGCATGGCGTGTTAAGTAAAGAGACCGTTTGATTACTTCAGCGTGTTGCTTGATTATTCAACAGTTAAAAACATTACAATAGCGTATTTACTCAGAGGATGAATACGCACCAAAAACGAGAAGTAAGACTACCTGAGTCTCTGCTTGCCGACATGACAGGTTTTTGTCTGCAGTTTCATTATAGACTGGATTCATTCAAGCCCTGCGACGCCACCCAAACACTCTGCAAGTTCTATGGCCAAAATAGTGTATAAATACTTAAATAAATATAGCGACCCTACTTCGCGGATTTCTGTTTCTCGCGGCTGGTCCTGGAACGTAACCCCTACCATAAATGAGGGAAAACTGTATTCTATATTTTTGCATACTATTTTGACGTAAAACATTATCAGATTTTCACACAAGTATTAAAAGTAGATAAAGAGAAACCAGGTAAACAAATGAGACATAAAAAGATTATACGTGGCCATTTACTTATTAAGGAATATGATCCAATATTACATAGTGGCAAAAGTATGTGAACCTTTGCTTTCAGTATCTGGTGTGACATGGGATTAAGGTCAGAACTTTGACTTGGCTATTCCAAAGCATTAACTTTCTTCTTTTTAAAGCATTCTTTGTTAGAACTATGTGTATGCTTATCTTGCTGCATAACCCACCTTTTCTTGAGTTTCAGTTCATGCGCAGATGCCCTGACATTTTTCCTTTAGGATTCTCTGATACAATTCATAATTCATTGTTCCATCAACGATGGCAAGCTGTCCTGCTGCAGATGTAGCGAAATAGACCCAAATCATATTATAACCACCATGTTTCACAGGTGGGATAAGGTTCTTATGTAGGAATGCATAATGTTTTGCTTTCTCCAAACATAAAACTTGCCATTTAAACCAAAACCTTTTATTTTGGACTCCATCCATAAAACATTCTTACAATAGCCTTCTGGTTTTCCCACATGATCTTTAGCAAACTACAGATGAGCAGCAATGTTATTTTTGGAGAGCAGTGACTTTCTCCTTGCAACCCTGCCATGCACACCATTGTTGTTCAGTGTTCTCCAGATGGCGAACTCATGAAGATTAACATTAGTCAATGTGGGTGAGGCCTTCAGTTGCTTAGAAGTAACCCTGGGGTCCTTTGTGATTAACTATTACTGACTGTGGATTGGTCCAAACTCTTTAGAGACGGTTTTGTAAACTTTTCTAGCCTGATTAGCATCAACAACTTTATTTCTGAAGTCCTCAGAAATCTCCTTTTGTTCGTATGATGATATTTTAGGTCATATTTATGTAGAAATATAGAAAATTCTAAAGGGTCCACAAAGAGCACCAGTGTATTAATGGGAAATTGGCCAGCACCTCCCCAATTAAACCATAGCCAAAAATTCCATCTCTGTGTAAAGAGCTCTGTGACTGACCTGTGTATTAATCACCATGCATATTGTTTGGGGAAATGTATTTATTTATTTTTTGTTTTGTTTTGTGAAGACCTAATGTTTTACATATTTACAATGCTGGCACTGTGCACTGCTTAGAAAAGGTGCCAGACTGGCAATAAAATATGATGTAAAAAGTGAAGCAGCCAACGTGATTGATGCTGAGTAGCTTTTTTCGGAAATTGGACAATAGCAATCCAATGAGATGCTTTTTATAGTTGGCTGTTAGCCAGGAAATCTCTCGATGTGAGTGTGTGTTTGTATTATGCACTTCAGTTTTAGTTGTATGGGTAATTTAGATCATGCAGTGTACCTCCAGTGTGGCGCTTCACTTTGAATAGCTGAGAAGGCTCAGAAGGCATTGATAATGCATGCCAGCACGTGTGTAATCCCAGATCCTGACTTGCAGCCCTTTTGAGCGGAACTGATAGGCTAGGAGGGAATAATGTCTGAACTATGATGAAAGCTGCAATCACTACATATCCCAAACATGACACTGATGAGAGCTTGGCACCCACGAGCTGTTACGGTCCCAGTATAAACCTGAACTAGTTAATAATAGACTTGACACACACAAATTCAGTCGAGGCGGGGTCAGTCGATTGATTTGCTGCTGCTCTAAAAGAATCATATAGTAAGTTGCGTGTTTTCTCCCTCCTCTTTCCTCCCTGGCTTCAGTGCACTTGACAGGCAGCCATCAGAGAGAGTGTTTTACAGATCCCAGGGAGCTCACCAACAAACTGCACATGACCTCCAGCATTGAATGATGAATGGCAAAAGAAGACCTTCTCATCCATCGCAACCTTGCCCTCTCCAGCTCTCTCTCTCTATTGCTCTCTCTCTCTCCCCCCCCCCTCTCTCTGTATCTCTCTCCTACTCTCTCTGAAGTGTTAGGAAAGGCACATGCTGGCACGCAGGCAGCTTACAAACGTATGACGCATCTCAAGCATTTCATCTGCTTATGCATGTACTGTTCACTGATAGAGACTGTGATTACATTTAAATCATTGCCGCTGCACAGACTGGCAACAAAGCAATGGAGAAGACACAGCATTATAGTGAAATCCTAACTCACAACAGGCTTCCCCAGGCATCTGTTTTTAGCTGTGTTTGACTGTACAGAAAACAGATATGACTTTTGTTACGAAACAAACCCACAAAACAAAACTAGGAGCAGGTGTATGTATTGATGTGTATTGTGTATTACTGATGGTGTTCCGAGTACTAATGCCCAGTAATACCATGGAGTCCATAAAGAGACATAGATGGATAGAAAGACCATGCTGCCTGCACCATGTACGGGTGATTGGGACCTCTGCACTTAGAGCATGGCATCCTCAACACCAATACCATGTCAGAAGCAACCTGCAACAGATAAAGTGACAAGGAGGATGGGAGGTGGGCTATTAAGAGCCTTTCTGGTGTCCTTCTCATATGTGATGTCAGTGCTACTGGTCTTTATTGGGCTATGGCACTCGAAACATGATGTCTTTCACACTTTTGGGGCCTCTCCTTTCCTCATGCTTTGGTTGAGCAGATGCTGTATTACACCGCTGAGCTGGTCAGCCCAGACCTTAAGAACCTCTGATTAATGCTGTCTGCCCTTACATTGGCAGAGCTTTGGTATGGGGGGATGTGGTTAGGGAGCTAATTACCCATTGACCTTATAATCTTCCCCTTTCTTCCTCTTTAATTAGTTATGTAGTTGTACCGTTGTGCAGCTTAGAATGTTGTGCATGTTGTGTGTTTTTTTTTCTTTGTGTGAAGAGAAGTGGCCTTAGACCCATTGCGAAGCCTGCTGAAATACTTGAAGGTCATTGACCAGGTTTGCACCTAAGTTGGTGCATGGCTGATATTGATGTCTGTTTTATGACACTTCAGATATCCCTGGCATTATTTTGTTGCACCTTTTTTTCGCTCCACTTTACTTTTGTAGGTGTCCTTGCTCTCCCTTTCAGTTCTTTCTGTACCAGCCTAGTGTTCTCATTATTTCCAGTTCCACAGGCCCTCTTTTCTGGTACAAGATTTGCCTTTTGGTCACTAGGTATCCAGGGTTTTTAAATAGGGAAGTTGTAGAGTTCTCTGATGGGAATTATGTTCTCAGATTAAAAATGTATATAGTATACTATGTTTGTAGTTTGTGAATGCGTTTACATGCACTTAATAATCCGATAACTGCAGAACATCCGTAATCAGTAATTTGATTTATGAGTTTAGACGCACTTGAGTAATAAGGTAATGGGAAAACTGAAGGGTTTACGCGACTCAGGTAATAATCAATTTTCTACTTTGCAACCAACTACTGAGATCCGGATCTCTTCACTAAATTTCTTAATCTAATTTCTATATCTCAATCCAATTTAAGAAACCAGAGTTTGATAACATCTATACTCGAATATCTGCAGAAATCCGATTTTGAATGGATTTTTAAGTGAATGTATACATTCTTATACAGAATGTGTATGCTTTATGTGCTGTCCATGTGGTTCACAAAGTACACTCCATTCTGTGCTCTTAGGCATCCACACAATAACCCCTTAGCTTCATCTATCATTTTATACTTGATCTATTTTTCTACCGGTTATTGACAAACAATTTGTGCATAATATGTAGTGAGAACTGAAAGAGACTGAATTTGACCGGCCAAGTGGGGCCACTGGAGTGGATCTGTAGGCATTCCTAACATCTGCAATTTGCAAACTGATGAAAGGTAGGCAAAGTATAACACCAACTTAGAAAATGCATGGAAAAACGTAGTGTTTTTAACCTTTACTTTGTCTTTTGTTGAATTGCACACAGTATGAACCTGAGATATTTCATGTTTTGTCTGGTCAGTTTCTGGTATTAAACATCCATTCCTGCTTTTCAGACTGCAATGCATTCCAAAAAAGTTATGGTAAAGAGTTTACCACTTTGTAATGTTGCTATTCCTTTTCACCACATTTAAAATATGTTTAGGCACAGTGGATACAAGGGATTTAGAGTCTCAGGTGGTATTTGTTCTCATTCTTCCTACAAACACGTCTTAAGATGTGCAACATTACAGGATTGCATTTTTAGGTTCTCCACACATTCTGTATTGGGGGCAGGTCAGGTCTTTTTTGCACAGTCAGTTTTAAGTGGGATTAGTGAATGTGACTCGGTGTAGTAGTCCTTCATAATGGTTCGCAGAAGAAATCCCTTGCCCATGTGGCGATATTAGCTATTGATAAATAACCGTTCTTGATGTAGTGAAGGACTGAAGACCATGGCCATTCAGCATAAGCTGGGTGATGTTGGTGATGCCACCACTAAGGCAACACCAAACAACACCTTTTTTCTGGCCTCCATCTCCAAAACAAGATCTTCCAGCTCACATTCTCCATTTTCTCTTTTCATTGTCAACGCTAGTATTCATGCGGCTCATTCACCTGTGCATATTCACAATTAAGTCAATTTTGATTCGTTGTTAGGTTGTGAATGCCGTTCAGGTGTGCAAATGCAAGGCTGCCACATTGGTTGTTGCAGGAAGTAGAAAATGAATTGTTTAAATTAACATCACTCTGGCCCAACAACTGAACATGCTGTATAAAACACGTTTAACAAAAACAGCAAAAAATGAAAGGCATCTCACAAGAGCTGTTGTGCCAGGCTGACTCTAGTACCATGTCATTTTGAAGAACAAGGTCATGCACTAAATAACACAGTATTTTATTACACCAACCATATACAAATTAAGAATCCATGTGTGCAGTGTAAAGTAGACATCTGAGATTTTGGGCATGCTCATATCTGCTTAGGACCCTGGGGTGAAATGCTGCTTAGAACTTCCCTAAAAGGCAGCCTTGCTGGCAGTCAAGCCAGCCGTTGTAAATGTGGCCTTCACAGTTAATCATAATGTCTGCACTCTTCGTGCTGATTGTATTGCTGGCTCCAGGGATCTGCCATAATTGGATCCTTGTAAGTGGGTTGGAGAACCTAAACAACCAGATTGCTGTTTGTTTATAACTTTTCATATATTAGTAACGTGCTGAGATTTCTCAAACAGACTGGGACTTGTTTTGCTACTCGCCAGCCCTAATTAGTAATTTATTCTTAACATATGCCACAATTGTGGTCCTTTCCAGCTCTCTGTGATTAATTCAACTTTAATTAGAGTTACTGATTCATTCTTGACTCCTCCTGGACATGTAGTATGTTCTTTGAGACACCGGTAACTTTACCCATTTGACAGGCTTTAGAACATGTCCCTGATGAGGAAGATTTTTAAAAAGCTGGCAACTGCCTCTCACGATTTAGAACCAGAGAAGTGTAGGAAAAACCTTGTTAGAGCAAAACACACCTGAAACATTTGTTATTTTAAAATTCCCATCCATTTGTCAGGGCAGCAAAATACTCATAGGTTTATTTTGAACTGCATTTGGCTGCCTTTTATCCAGTCATTACATGCATAATAAATCTAAAACTGAGTTTTATTTCTGGCTTTGTCGTTAATGATGGGTATATTTTTTGCTTGGATGTGACAACTGTAATGTTCTGAGAAATTCCTTTGAAAGTCCATTCATTGCAAATAACATTTTTGCTGCCTGCATGATTATCAGTTCAGATTGAGAAATGTAGACAACATTGAACATTTTGCATGGTTTTCAAATTGCATTTTAAGTCTGATAAATGTTTTCTGACACAGCTATTTTTCCACCAGTTGTAGAGGACTTAAATGTCTCTTTTAGCCTTGCCGCAGGTTCATTGCTGTTTCCTTGAAGAGCTGCGGTAGTGATAGGAAGGCTTTGTTCAGAAAGCTGTCTGTTTTTCCCATGCCTTTTAATAAAGTAGTTTTTATTGATTATTCGCTACATTTTCAGCTTAAGAGATCCATGAGGTCAGATATATCCTCACAAGGATTTACTATGTCACTAGAATTCAGCTTCAATTTTGCTGAGTTCTTTACTTCTTACCACTAGTGTGGGTATAAAGTTCTGGTGATTTCACGGTATGTCAGAGTATTTATTGATTTATTTGCATCTTATATACACATCTGGCTTATTCAAATTTTCAGAGTAAGTGTGGTCTGACCCGTTAGCTTTACTGTTTCACTGGTGTTACTCCCGTATAATCGCATACATTCAGTATTCCTCCTGCAGAGGTGGTGGATGTGGAGTAAGTTGCTACTGTTACCAACAGTGGCTTGACAAGCTCTGCATCTGATTTTGATAAACCAAGAGATTTCCAAACTTTAGACACAGCACATTTTTAATCACACTTTTATTTCGCATGTCCAGTGATGGAGTTAACAGCTTTGTTATTGTTACGATAGGGCATCCCGGAGATCTCGCAAGACCATTCCTGGTCCCGCTAAATCCCCAGGATCCCTATCGGATCTTAAGACTGGAGCACATAATGCAGTATCCACAGACAGACAACAAATACAGGAAAAACCAAAGAACATTTATTTAAACAAAAGCACACATAGCAGGCATTTAAACGATAGTTGAAAACGTAATTCACACATGAGTCCGGTAGGGGCTTTGAGCCTGGAGT
>JAUZST010000074.1:85382-95466 GCA_034779995.1 Parotocinclus haroldoi | reverse complement strand
CTTTCTGATGCAACAATCTATAATTGAAACCATTCAGTGTTACTAAATGAAGAGGATGATTGAGACAAATCAGGGGCAAATACAGAAGGTACACATTGACAGTGAAATAATGTTAATGTGACACGTTATATTCTCTGCTTGGTGACATGACTAATAGCTAATTTGAATGTTATCATAAACACAATCACAGTTTCTGTATGCAATAAAAATGTATGTTCATTTTCTTTATGGCTATCCATATATACCCCCTTTTTAATGCCAGGCTTTATTAAAATCTAAGAGTTCAACATTTCAACAAGTCGTCTTGCATGCTGTATTGATTATGTCCTGCAGTATCACAGTGAGCCTGTAGCCAAAACGCATTAGTAAATGATAATTATGCTAGTATGTACAGCTCTTGGTAAAACTACGCAACCACTGCATGATTATCAGTTTCTTTTGTTTTACTATATGTGTATTGTGTAATGTGTGTATTTGACAAATTTAAAATAAAAAATGTTTACACGCAGCAATGACAAAAGCATTTATTCGCTGCACATAGCAACTGGTCACAATAGAGAAGATGTTTTTAGACATCAATTATTGATTAAAAAAAGTTCAGAAATTAATATTTAATTCACAGCTTTCATGTTATTGTACTTATCCGTAATAAATAATATTTGTTTCACCTGATTATAAATGAGGTATGTCAGTGTTGGAGTTCATTAGGTACTAGAGGGGAGTTGTCCTCACACATGTAGATATTTTTTTTCTTTCTATCCAAAGCTGTAATTTTAGCTTATTAACTCAAAATAATGAATACTCAACACTTTCCAGGGACATTGTCATCCTTATCATTTTGAGTATATGTTGTTACTGTCTATGTTATATGTTGTTAAGCTGTAGAGGTTGAAGAATGTTGCACTTAATCATAGTCCACCACATGGCAAATGTGACTTGTGTGTTTTAACTCAAAAGCCACCATCTAGAAGAAGAAAAGCTAGCCATTTATTTTGGCTTCAAAAATTGGTAAAGATAATGGAGTAACATGTGAATTGGCAAAAGGCTAACACTCACTTTGATTACAATCATCCTTAAATTACATGTGTATTTATTAGGCCAAGTAAGGGCCATTTATTCAACAGTTATCATTTGGATATCCAAAAGACACTTCAGCTTATAGCTATAAAACACAGTAAAACTAAGCCAGATGCTTCACTTTGCTCACTAAGCTTATTCACCACACTTACCTCTAGTCAAAAATAAATAAATAAATAAATAAATACATTCATAATTTCCTGTTTTATGACTGCCACAGCAGGTTTTATTTGCGTAGTAAAAGAAGTCCCTTGCTCTGGAGCTGGAGGCAAATGGATGAACGGGTCAGAGATGCCATTCACTCTCCAGAGTGTTTATGGGCTGTATAGTAGCTTGAATGCTAATGCTAATCACCTCCTGGAGGTTGCTGTGGTGTGCCAGATTGTCAGCGCAGCAGCTACAGAAATCATAAAGTTCAAAAACGACTGTTCAGTCTGCACTGCCAAAAAGGGTCATTATATGCTGTCTCAAAGGTTATGAATGTGAAATGAGTTTTTTTCTCACTTTCGAGAAAGATGCGAGATGGCATTTAAAGATTTTTTATACTGTTTTTTCAGTGTTATAAGAAAGTGCTTTTAAGGCTCTGGCTTCGGTTCAGGGAAAGGAGGCACCTACTTCTTTTTGCCTGATCGGTTCACCTGCTTGCCTGGCACCTGGCCTCTCTATCAGACTTTCCAACCCCTGCCTCAGTCTCCCACTTTAATGAAATTTCAATCTGAGGGATTTTATATATATATATATATATATATATATATACTATTCAAATGCATAAACACTATAAGAGAATAGATGGTTTTTATACTCAAATTAAGCATGCCATGATGATTCATATTCCTCATCTACTCCAACAACACAGGAGAACAAAACCAATCCAAACTGAGACAATAGTGAAAAAATATTATAGCAAGAGGGCACATAATATGGTTGCTTGTAGTTTCATGTGAGCTTAAAATCCTCAGCCACTATGTACTTTTAATGTAGGGAGGTCACAAAACTGAGACACAAGACTCTCAAGTCTCCAGATTGTTATTTGGTGTCAGGAACCCAAATGTAACATTTGAAACACAGCTCAAACCTCAACTGGTTTATTTAGTAGTTCAATAAGTATTTAGTGTGACCTCCTCTTACACTCGAGAAGCAGCATCTGGAGGCTTCATCGGGCTGCCAGGTTGACCCTTCTAGAATCTGAAGGAGCTTGATCAGAAAAGGGTTTTGTTTTTTTGGAAGGGGAAGGCCAAGATATGCTAAAACTCATAAAATTTGGTAAAAGCGATCCTTGGATAAGAGTATTATGGGGTCACAGATCCAACTTTGAAATATTTACGTCCAGTTATTGGCAATTGATACTATTGCTAAAAAAACATTACTAAGTCTTTCTCATAGTTCTGTACGTTCCTGACAATGGGAATCATTTGGCCTTTGTTGTATATACACTTATTATTTTCTTACCTTTATCAGCAGGTCAATCTCATCGAATGAAATGTAAGCAGAATAAAACAAAACAAAAAAATAAACATGTGGGATACCCATACTATCATTTTAACATAGTGTTTTTTTGGAAGTTTTGTTGTGTAAAATCTCTGGTCTGAAGCAACATTTGTGTGAGGGGCCTTCATCTGTTACGCCCAACAATGGATGAAGAAAAAAGCCAAAATTAAAACTTAGTAGTCTCTCTCTCTCTCTCTTTCTCTCTCTCGTTCTCTCTCTGTCTCTTCTCTCTGTGCCTCTCACCCCTCTGTGCTCTCACTTTGTCTTTCATTTCTCTCAGCTCTCCTGCTGGCAGTGAATTGTCCACAGCAAGCAGCAGACTAACCCTCTGCCCTCGCCAACAAACCCAGCATGCCATGACAGCCCATAAACAAACGTTCTCACTCACTCACACACGCAGATGCCAGGCTGTAAACAAGGAACATAAATCACTTTGTAACAATATGCACGTCTTGCTTGGACTGTGGTTCACACAAAAAAGCAGTGTGTTGTTTATGAAGAAGAGGGTGAGCCATGTCTTCTGTGCCACTGAGTTGCCCTCATGATGCATGCCCAACATCTGCTGGCATGGGTTGCCAAATTCAACGTAAGTCTACTCTGAGTATCTACATCTACCAGTGGTTGTCCTGCCATTGTTTAATTTAATGTCCTTGACACATAAACAGATTGCATGTAATAAAAAATTATGACACAAGCCGGCTCAGAGAGAGGCCATAATATCATGGTGTCACATTGTGCACTACAGATTAAATGAAGGCAAAGCATTCCATGGTGAGATATGAGTCAGGAAGATCAATAATTGTACATACACCTCAGACTGTAATAATTTACTGAAACAGCACTGGGCCTTTAATTAACGCTTTGTGGTCCAATATCATTTTGACAATACAGTACAGGCTAAATTTGCAAGTTAATGGAAAAACTATTTTTGAGTGCCTTTAAGATGGCAGAGACTTTAAGCATCAATGACTTTAAGGATTGCTATGGCAAACAGCTCTGTCGGTACAGAATTCATTCACTAACAACACAACACAGTTGTGAAAAGTTTTTTTAAATCACTAACACAAACATTTCAAACTCCAGCAGCAGTGCTGTGTCTGATCCATTAGTAACATTTACAGATCAATGCAATGACTGGCGCAATATCCAGGATGTGCTTACTTATGCACTTATTTCTAGCTCCAGTGCCTCCCCTGTCATAACTTGTTAGATTAATTGGTTTGTTTTGCTTATTTTTATCTGTAACAGCCATATGAACAACTGATAATACTTCATAAATACCAAAAAATGTATCAAACCATTTTGAGGTTCGTGAAAATCAACCTCAGTTTACAAAGCTACTTTGAATTGTTTTCTTTCATAGTAGACTATCAGTCTAATCAGGCAGCAACAAGTTGGAATTGGATAAAAGTGCAACTGTTCCTATTCAGCTAATGTCCAGGTTTGTTTGATTATGTGTTTTTTAACATTTAACATTGCAACATTATCATTGCATATTCACAACAGGAGCAAGGTTACATCTAAACATTCCGACACATTTAAACTGGGCCAATTTAGAGCAACCAGTTAACCTAATGCATGTCTTTGGAATGAAGGAGGGAGAAAACTGGGAGCACGCAGACATGAGGATGACATGCACACTTTACACACAGTTGGGATCGTGTTAACCACTTGTTCCAGTTCTTAAAGTCTCTGGAATATGTGTGTCTAAATGGAAGGCTCACTCAAATAGTGAAAAAGAAGACAAAGCACTGCAAAAAAATCTTTTCTAGTAATTTGCTTGCTTAAATGTTGCACGCTATCCAACTGTATTTGTGTTTAGTGGGTGAGTTTCACAATTTGCAGGAGAGTCATTTTGGCACATCAACTTTCTTATTCTGCAGTAAATTAGAAATTAAGACATTTGTCGTGCTGTCACGCTGACCTAGTGTTACTGTAGCCACGTCGGCATTGAAAACGTAGTCATACACAGACAGTGTTAATTTCTTCCCCTTAGCGCTTCATATAAGTAGCAATGGCAAGACACAGGTTCCCAGAAGTTTCCCCTTAGGACCTTTTGGCTCTTGAGGCTCGTTGCTTGCTCCCTGTCTAAAAAATGATGATGTTGGTTTCCCTCCGTCGCCTTGCTGCTTTGCATTTGCATTGGTTTTGCTGGCAGATGAGGATATATGGGGCAGCTTTAAGGAAATTGCGCAGCAGCCGCTGAACGGCGGGTGGAGAATAGTAAGTGTCAGTGATGGACGGCAGGATATAAATAGCGGCAGTGATGGCAGGATAATGCATGGCACTTTTCTTTTGGAGCCGTTCTCAACTGGCAGTGAGACGTAGGGAAAACAGGCCACGTGTCTTTTTCAGGTCACTCGGCAGCTCGTAGAGGTGCAAGAACAGTCATTGATTAATTATTATCATTATTATCATCATCCTTTGTAGAACCATAAATCAATGTGATGTCAGTCTCAGCTGACTTTGGGCGGTTGGACAGATCAGGAGCATGAGTAACTATCGGCTTTTTTATGTTATTCAATACGTACATTCCACTCCGAGATGTGCCAGCTAGCATTATGTACTACTGCTTTACTGTATATTGGCAAAGAGGTGGCTGTAAGACCAAAGGACATGGTATTATTTACCACATTTACCACATTGTATTTATTAGCAGCTTCTCTGGCAAAATATTTTGACATGAGCTGATATGGAGTGAGTACGACACAGGCCTGTGCTGTTAACACTCTGCTAATAGTGCAAATTGACATACATATTCATTGAGGATCACATTGTAGCAGTATGCATGAGCCTGTTAACGGTTTCTAGTAACTCTCCGGAAAAGAGGAGCATTTGAGGAGAGGGTCTGGCTTTTCTTTTACTATTACTTCCCACTCTCTTATTTGTCTCTTTATCCCTTTTCTGTCCATCTTTCATCAGCTCTATCACTTATCTCCTATTTTACATTTAGCAATAATGATAGCTTTGTAGCAGCATAACAAAACATGTTTGTGTGTGTATGTGTGTGTGTGTGGGGGGGGTATGCAGCAAGGCTAACAGTCACTGTCAGTGGCTTTTATGAATTTATTGGGCCCCAGGCGGATTTGTCTTTATAAAAGGGCTTTGACACATCTGTCACTGGCCCACTTCATTTATTCCACTCACGTAGATTAAGGCTGGCATTACAAGTGAGGTCACGCCATGGATCCTTGTTAGCCTGACACTGTAGCAATGAGAAGTGTGGCCAATCAGATACGTACGTACGATAGCAACCATGGCAGGGGAGAATTTTCATCAGTGCCTCCCATTTCCTGACATGAAGTGTGGTCGGTGGCTTAGTGTGATTTGGTTTGATAAATTAATGTATTTTCCTCTTGCTTTGATGTTCATACTCGCCCATATGTGTGTTGACTTACCCAGAAGTGTCCATGCATCCAGTGGATTTTGTTATGCCCTGTGGTCTTGCCAGGGAAACGAGAGCTCATTAGTAGGATAGAGCAGAGGCAGATGATTCAACCATCCTTGCCGTGTTTGATGTCTTTTAGGCACAGAGTCTATGTCTAGTAACACTTTGAAGGCCCATCAGATCAGTGTTCTCTATCCACCACAATGAGCAAATAAATATACAGGGGACAGGGAAATCAATGACAACCCACTAAAGCATTGCATTGAAAGAGAGTGATGATCTGTATACGTGCTGTGGTTATCTTTCTGTGTCCATGTTGATCTTAGAATAAGAATGTAAGGTTGGTAAAGTTGTGGCTGGATTTATCCCTCCAAAGACTCCTAACTCCTGAATGAACTCTATTCCACTCTGTCCAAGCCCAAAACAATCTTCTAGCTGTCTATCACTATAGCCTGGGTGGTATTAGACTGCTATTATCCTTTCACATCCCTACCAATGTTGCCACACTGCTGTCTACACCCATCACATCATGAACAGGAACACACTTAAGATCTGATTAGGCCCTGCAGGTGGGTCAAATCTTTGTATCGTATGTTAGTTACCAACACTCAATCTTGGTTAAGTTTTACTTCTAAGTAATGATGCTGGATATCAATTTGCTGGAGGAAATGTGGTTCTTGGTAGGTTGATTTCCAAACAGTTAGCATTTTATTTAGTAATTGCTATTTAAAAAATCGTATGTGTAACAGGAAGTTGTGGTCTTTGCACACCACAGAAGAGCTATAGCAAGCCTGGCAGCTGCTTTTGAAAGACTTTGTAAGGTCTTGATTGCATGGGGGTTTTAGGGTTAATATATAATAATATCAACAAAATTTGGTCATGTCTTCCACATATGATCCCAGTATGATCTCAACTCCGGTTTGGATTATATAATAAAATGTATACTTCATTAGTCTCATTATGATGCAGCTTTCTTTGGCCTGCATCATTTTAGCCCTTAACTATTGTACTTTTGTAGCCATTTTCCCTTTCCACAGTCAGATGCTTAATTACAGCCAGATCTCCTGCTCTATATATTTGCATCTTTTTATAATATATAAGCATTACGTTCATATAGTCTTGCTAGTTGGCCAGCTTACCAGTCTACAAAACACCACATATGCTGTTGTTCTAGCAGGGTATGTCCATGTGACGTAGCCACTTTGTTAAGCTGTGTGGTGTTCACCTTAGTGTTAGCATAGCGTGGAAATAAACGGATTAAATGATTGTTTACTTAATCAGTTAGTTCGATAGAATGGATTGAATATAACTGTTTGTGATAGCTTTATTCTTAATTTGATGTTTTGTTAGCATAAACCGTTTTGCTGTGGGGTTTATAAGGCAAACAAAAGGAGAAGGTAAAATCCCAACTCTCTCAGTTGTGGGGCCCGTTTTAAAGGCCCCTAATAGGATCTAACAACATCCCACAGGGGATTGTTTAGCCGATTAACTTAATTCCTACAACATGGAATACATGATATTTGAATACCAAGTGGCATGCATATGTTACTCTTGACACCCTCTGTTCAGAGTTCATGACATTTCATGGTCACTGGCATAGGAAAAAGCAATACATCATCGCTCAGGTCATCCTGATCTCCTGATTCCCCATGTTCCAGTTTAGTCTGAAAAAACATTGGAAGTTAGTGGGTGATAAGTATCTCCTAGCTCTTCTTTGTTCAAAAAAAAAAAAAGTCTAATATGTAAGATTAACACTGTCATGTTTTGTTCCTATAAGATTTTGGTGTTCAGATGGCATCCTCTTTTTCTTTTACAGAAAGCACTTAGAACATTATAACTAAAGCATAAAGTTTCTTAATTTATATACCTATTTGCAGAAGAATCCAATCCAGTATTCTAAAATATTTTATCTCAACTACACTGCTAAAGAATTATTCATTTTGAAGTATCCCCTAATTTTTTTAAGCAGTGTGAGAAATGGTGGCAAAATCTTGATTACTTATATACATTTTTATTGCAAATTAGTGTAATTTCCCACGTTTTTTAATTTCCATAGTTTACATTTCTACAACCTGGCTTACATACTTTGCAAAGTTCAGCTTCACAGGGGAGTGAGATATATCCATTGCAGTGGCTGTAAAACTGTGACAGGCATAACGTTGTCAGATAACTTTTTCAAGACAACTGGCAATAAAATAATGAAATTAGACCACAGTGTGATAAGCAAGATGGGCAAGAGAATTGTTCTCAAGTAATTGTTTTAATGAGTGTACTCTGCCTTCATGTAATTCAGTCGGTGTGGATAATTACAAACACACAAAGAGGTTTCACTTTTCTTTGCCTCAGATGTGCTCAGTCCAGGCAGCCGTGTCCTGTTTGTCGATATATCCTGTAAACGCAGAAACGCACACACACCCTCTCTATGGTCGGCAGCCCAGATGAGCCTGATAGAGGCACTTAACCCGGACCGGCTGCTCTTCACTCACATAAAGTGAAGCAACGAGTAAACAAGAGTTACCATGCCGCCACGTGAAATGAATATTGTATACACACATTCAGGCTAAGTGTTGTTGTTTATGTCAGGCATGGTGTTTATGGCACTAGCTAGGCCTCTTAGTGCAGTTAAGTTTCCCATCATCCCTCTGGCCATCAATCCTCAATCTCACTCTACCTCTCTTTTTTTTGTTCTCTCCTTACTCTTCAGCGCTCAGCTTGTGCTGCCTGCCTTTTCTCTCACTTCATCTCTCTCTCATTCTCTCTTCCTTGCTCACCTCTCCTCCTTCCAGATGGCGCATTTCACAACCTGCTAGGCACGATCAATCAAGCCCAGATGCAGACTGGGCTATTAAGGTCAGTAATGATCGTCCTTTGAGCATTATGGGCCCGGCTCCTGTTGTAAAGCCATGCATCAAACTCCTTCCACCACCCGCTTTGCCCGACCCTTAACAAGCCAGCTTAAAATATCGGCCCGAGGATAGGAAATGAAAAGGGTACAACCTTATCTCTCCGAAGACAGGCCGCTGTAGCTCCAAGGTGTAATAAAACTACAGGGCCCAGTCGTTGCTGGGAGTCATCTCTTTTATAAGCAATATCTTTCAAAGTTCAGCTAAGCGGTGGGGACCAAGCGTTAGATTACAGTGTAATGTATCACCTGGGCTCTGAACAGAGCATATTTAGTTATTGTTTCAGTGCTGAAATCATGTTGCACTCATTTGCATAAACTACCAAATGTTTGTCATAAACTACACATTTTCCCTCTACATAATTCTGGACATTGTACACATTCAAGTGTTTTAAACGATAAACCACTTTTTTTTGCAGCGTTACATTTTGTTTTTAAACAATTAAATAGCAAAAATGATGCAAAAAAATAATGTTAGTACATATTAATTTTGTACATTGACACATTTTGCTATGTTGGTACTATATTAAAATACTAAATAGTGTTTTAATAATCATTATTTAATAATAATATTTTTTATAGTAAGCAGTCAACTGAAAGCTCCAGAGATTCCTGGTTTGATCCTGACTTTGAACTAAAGGAATTTGCATGTCCTTATGGAGTAAGATCACTGTTGTTTGGCCGAGAACACAGAGACAAGGTGAAATAGAGCAATTCAGGCACAACAAAAACCAAGTGAAAACATTTCAAGCAAAGCACCCCAGGGGTTCAGTGTGCTTGCTTCTGGCAGCTTTGCTCCAGCATCACAATTTCAGTGCAAATTTGATCAGTAATCAGCTGGTATATGAGCTGAAGGCTGACTGCTTTACATTATTCCAAAGTGTCATATCCTCAGTGTTGTCACATGAAAAAATAGTTACAAAAATGTGACAGGTGTACTCACTTTAGTGAGATACCTCATGTCGAAATACCTCTCGATGTAACCTTGTGTGTCTGTCACTTAATTGGCAATTGATGTTGATAGATACATAACAATAATCCCTAATAAACAGACGAACAAACAAGATGATAAATAATACATTACATATTAAAAAAAAATATTAAATAACATTAAATATTAACATTAAATATAATTGTATAACAAATGCAAGGAACAATGCATAAAAGTACCTTTTCCTCAATCAAAACTAGCAGTTTTCTCACTGTACTGCATTTTAGATGGTTAATAT
>JAUZST010000074.1:68345-85282 GCA_034779995.1 Parotocinclus haroldoi | reverse complement strand
TATATAAACCGTACCCCATTTATTGGCCTTTCTTTTGCAGATATATCCCTTACCACACTGACATTTGTAATTGTGTCCACTGAATGTGAAACTGTTGAATATACCCATGCAATATACTGTACATTTGCATAATGTCAAACAAGAAATAATTAAATACACTGCAGAATTATATAACATTATATGAACCATTATATACCACCAGGAGCCGGTGATAATTAATAATTAGTGTAAAACATATTTTATGACCACCCTGCTCAGTCTGATTGATGCTACAAATAGTGCTAACATGCAATGAATAAAACCAATAGCTATTTTAGCATGATTAAATAGATGTAAGCTAAAATCAGAACAACTATGCCACAAATACATTCAAACTGACAAAGCAATAAAACAATGATCAAGAGAAACATCACACAATATATGTACAAATAAACTTAAAAGCAGTGCAGTACTAGATTAATTCATTCATTTATCCAGTTTATTATCTGCTTAATCCTAATATACAATATATATACAAATTAACGAACCTTATTTAGATGTTTTAACAGTGAAATATTTCACTGATGACTGCTTCAAACAAATGTTTAAATCGTGCATACTAGATATGCCAACATTATGGACATGGACAGTAACTAATCTGGGATATCTTTGAAAAAAAAAAAAAATATATATATATAATGAAGGCTCAGAGAGATATAAACAATTCTGTGATTTCTTCACATTTCTGGTAAATTTTGCCTTGTTTAATATTTAATATTAAAATGAATTCTATTGTGACAACAGAAAAAACTTCTCACTTTTGGCTAGTTAATACCATATATCAGCATGCTAGGTAAATGATGGGATATAAAAGTTGAATTAGTTATGAAAATAACAATGTGAATGTTGTTGAATGTAAAAGCTACTTATACACACTGTGCTGTTCTTGTGAGTCTTCTGATAAATGGAAGTGATCCCCCAATCTTGGCTGATTAGATGTAAAAGTATCAGCAGTTTCACTTGCTTCTACTGTACAATCAGCAGTTTATATTCGCTGCATGCTAATGTGATAGTACACAAAATTATTAATAGTTTTTACATAAATATGCTTAGTGAAATAAATTCATAAATAGATGCACAAATATAATAGTTTCTAATAATGACTGATCCAATTCCAATACACAGTTACCAATACCGATTTGATACAGATACAATGGCTCTTTTTGCTTTAATTTTATCATTATAGGTTAGATTGTGAGACTGAAATAGAAAATACAGCACTTTTTATTATAAGAGCACAAAATACACACATTTTTTTACTTGGATTCTACAACCCCAATGCGAAAACGAAGTTGGGACGTTGTGTAAAACATAAATAAAAACAGAATACAATGATTTGTAAATCCTTTTCAACCCATATTTAATTGAATACAAGACAAAATATTAAATGTTCAAACAGATAAACTTATAAACAAATATTTAATCATTTTGAATTTGATGCCTGCAACATGTTCCAAAAAATTTGGGACAGGGGCAACAAAAGAAAAGTTGAGGAATTCTTAAAAAAACATTTGTGACGGATATTACCACATGGGCTTAGGAAGACTTCAGAAAACCAAGGTCAGTGAACATAGTTTGTCGTTGAAAAGGATTTGCAAATCCATTTTTTAATTTTTTTTTTATTTTAGTTTTTACATCGTTTCTACTTCATAGGAGGTTGGGGTTGGGATTGTGCTTCAGTAGGCTGTCAAAATCTACATTCTGCTTTATAAATTGTGGTTGGTCACCGAATATAATGATGTTGAGATTCTTCTTAATGAATACATTAATTAGTAGTGTACCTAGGATAAAAATTACAGACCACTCCATTATTCATAGGTGAGAAAACTTGCAAAATTGGCAGTGTATCAAATATGTATTTTCCCCACTGTGTGTATATAATATAATATACTTCAACTGTGAGAGACAGAATCAAAAAAATAATTCAGAAAATCACATTATTTGCAATTTAGTGCATAAAATAAGTATTTGATACAATAGAAAAATGTAATAATTAATACAATACATAATACAGAGGTCAGATGTTTTCTGTAGTTCTCATGATCTTGTTATACATGACCCCATACATCCTTCATTTAATATGGTGCAGTCGTCCTGTCCCCTGTGTAGAAAAGCACCCCCAAAGTGTGATGTTTCCACCCACATGCTTCAAGGTTTGGACGTTGTTCATGGGGTTGTACTTATCACTCTTCTTCCTCCAAACACATTGAGTGGAGATCATACCAAAAAGCTCTATTTTGATCTCATCTGACCACATGACCTTCTCCCATACCTTCTCTAGATCTTTCAGATGGTCAATGGTGAACTTGTGTGAGCAGGGGGACCTTGCGTGCCCCGCAGGATTTTAATCCATGATGGCGTAGTGTGTTACTAATGGTCATCTTTGAGACTGTGGTTTCAGCGTTAATCAGGTCATTAGCCAGGTCCTCCTGTGTACTTCTGGGCTGATTCCTGACCTTTTTCAAAATCTTTTTGAGATCTTGCATGGAGCCCCAGGCTGAGGAAGATTGACATTCATCTTGTTTTTCTTATTTTTTATTACAATTACACCAACAGTTGTTGCCTTCTCACCAATCCTATTGCCTACTGTCTTGTAGCCCATCTCAGCCGTGTGCAGGTCTAAAATCTTATCCCTGGTGTCCTTTGACAGCCGTTTGGTCTTAGGCATGTTGAAGAGGTCGGAGAGTGATTGATTGTGTGTGTGAACAGGTGTCTTTTGTACAGGTAACGTGTTCAAACAGGTGCAATTAATACAGGTAATGAGTGCAGAATAAGAGGCTTCTTAAAGAAAAACATTTATGTGATGTCCAGAATTCTTGCTGCTTGATACGTGATCAAATACTTATTTTATGCAATAAAATGCAAATGAATTTAATTTATGAATTATTTTAAAATCATACATGGACCTATGTGTTATTTACCATAAAATCCTGGTACTCTTTCATGTGACACTTCTGCAGATGATGGATTTAATATTTTTTTTTATGGTATGATACAAGCATACATCTACCCCTGGCTTTACACACATTGCAAATACTTGTCTTGATTTTCTGTGGTTCCAGATTAAAAATATCTCCAAACAAACAAGATTTTGATTTTGATTGAACTATTGAAAAATCTTATTTACTCACTAATTTACAGATTAAAGTTCCCACGGTTTCATGATAAGATGTGGAATGGAATATAGATAGGTGATGGGTAACATGCTATGTTATGATAAGTTCACAAGCTGCAGACAGGAATCTGGATCAGGATGGGTGAATGATGTCAATATCATAACTGATGCCAATATAGAATCATATTGAGCCCATCTCTAGTTTCTAATGTGGGAGGCCAGAATTCGTGTCAGACATCTGGTAGCCAGATTACATTTCTTTTTGTATTGCAATTGAAATGCTGCTGGACAGTAATAAGGACCGTTATTGGAATCAAAGTATCCTAACAAATCTTAACAAATACTGGATGCCTCTCCTCTGCTTCTGCTTACCCTCTTTCTCCTCCTCCTCTTCTTCCTCAACTACCAGGGGGACCATGACCAGAACAATCCTCCTGTTCTTGCTTAAACAATGGGGAGCCTACAAGGATGTTGTGTGGGTGTGAATGTGTGAGTGTGGGTGATTACAATATAATGTAGCTCTTTTGTTGAAAACATATGTGTATGTACACATGTGTGAGTGTATATTGGCTCTGCCTTTGTGAATTTGGCTCTGGTGTAGCTCTGACTTGTCACAATTTTCATTTGTATATGAATGAACATATGTGCTCTGCTATGTTTTATATACGTCTACAGGTCAGTAGACGTCAGTTCACATGCCATATTTTGTCTGGATGTATTTAGTTGCCATTATAACTGACTGAGCCTACGCTGGCCCTTTCCCTCTTCTTTTTTATTTACTTTGTTTTACATTTTTGATTCAAACTATTTCTTCTGGTAGCTCTTAGAGAACTCATATAATCTCCATAGAGTTTTGAGTGGAGGAAAATCATGAGGTGTGTATCCCATATGGTGTTGGTTATAGGTTACTCAAGCAGGCTACGCCTTTAAAGCCAGAAGGCCTTCTTTCTGTCTTTGTTTCTGATGTCTGACCTCAGCCTTAATTTATTATCCATTCTGCAAAAAGCCTCTTAGCAAGGCTGTAGCTGGGTGTAAATCTTGCTCTCTTCGAGCTCTTATACATCACCCTTTTTCTGATGTTTATGTGTGGATATAAACAGGCCATTATTGAGCCCTGATCAGCAGCCATATGAGCACAAAGAAACAGTGAGCATGTGTGATTATCATTCAGAAGGTTCAGAGTAATTAATTAATTAGGGCTTATGGCCAGCCCATTGCAACATAAATAAAGGCTAGAATTGGCTGTTGTTGTTTATCTCCTGTCTAAAAGCCAGCTGGTGTGTACCTCACACCTCTGTGACTACCATCAGGCCTGATAATACAGTTCCCTCCACAGTTATTGGGACCCCTGTTAAATATGAATAGAAAGCATTCTATTGGTATGATCAATAGAAAAAAATTTAACTTTAAAAAAGTTATTTTTAACAAAACCATGTGTATAAATTATTAGAAACAAAATGTAACTGAAGCATTTCTTTCAGTGAATGAAGAAGGCTAGTAAAATTCCAGCAACTCAGAATGGTACTATAACCCTATAACCCTAGTCTCCAAGGCCTCAGTGTGCTTGTATGCTTGCCTGACAATGGATGGATCAGGGCATCACTGAGCTAACGGAGAGTCTGAAATGCAACCTGGTTGTGTTGGATGGCGCAAAACATAATGTCCCAGAGCTGCTCTGCTGGATTTATGTCAGGTGAGCAAGGGCAAATGAAAGATATCAATTCCTTCATCTTCCAACTGCCTGCCTGCATACGTTCCTCACATGAGGCCGGGCATTGTCATGTCGTGCAAAATGTCTATATATACAGATATGACAATAATTCAAATATTTTAATCAACTGGAACTGGGACAAACCTAGTCTATTTTGAAGTATGCTGGAGGGTCTTAGTGTTCTGTCGTAAGTCAAAAAACTAAAAAATGATTGTCACTTTTAAGAGATGTGGTGGTTTTTAGTAGGACCCGGGTATGCAGGATAGACCTGTCACTCGACGTATAATAAGAATGGGCAATATAGAACAAATTAAACACAAAAAACCAAAAGGATAACTGGGTGCAAACTGGGCGCGAGAGGTCGCAAGGAGCGCATACGCTAGGCTAGGTGGATGCCGATGACAAAGGAGCGCGAACTCAGGCGTGCGAGGAGCGCACGAGTATGGGATGGGAAAACCCTCAAAGTGCCCCTAACAAACTAATTTTACCTCGGGGGTTCCCCCCCATACGTGTCCATCGGCACTAGAAGCCCCCTGGAACATTACCACTATCTCTAGAGAGCGCATAAGGGTGCGAGCGTGCCGGTGGTCAGACGCGTGAACCGAACGGAGATGGAATACCAGTGAAATGATGATGACCTGGCCTCGAACAGCGCCAAAAACCACGCCTTTATAGGACGTGAAGCAGCTGTTTGGAATCAGGACATCATCAGGATAGTGGATATAAGCCGCCTCACCTATAGCTTTGTAATGGCGACCGGCGAGGATGGCTGAACGCTCCAGGGGAAGGTGGGAACCCTAACAGACAATCTTCCAGCCAGACAATTATCCACAATATATGTGCAGATCAAGACAAAAATTATTTACTGGTTTACCAAACACACAGTTAAGCTACTGATATGGCCGTCTCAGTCCCCTGATCGAAATCACACTGAAAACCTGTGGAATGAGCGAAATAGGAGAAATCACTAGAGTAAAGATGTAAAGGCTCTGTATAGAGGAATGGTCTCAAATTCTTCACTCTGTAGTTTCCAACTTTATATGATGTTGTATTATTTGTTTGCTTTTTATTAATTTAGTGTGACATCACAATCAGTGGCTTTTCATGACAAGCGTAAACCTGATACATGCCTTTGGAATGTGGCATGAAACAAGAACATCCAGGCTAAACCCTCACAGACAGGTCCGGATGATCGAACCAGGGGTCCCTGTAGATCTAACTGTTTGTGCCACTATATAAAATATTATAGGAGAAGACCAAGTGATATTTTATTGGCAAAGGAAGGCTGTACAACAAGTGTAACATACAGGAGGGCCAATAATTTTGGCACATGTGGTTTTGTTAAAATAATTATCCTTCCAAACTTATCATCCATGAATAGTAACTATCCTTAGCGATAAGTGTATCACGGGCATGAGATATGGAAACTCGACAAGCCATATTTATTTAGCAGGTTTACGTTTAAGTAATGTATCATAAAGGTCCTCATTCAATGATGTGGTTATTTTTGTGGCTGTTCTTTTTTCTGTGCTGTAAGTATCTACTCCTGCCATTTGTGACTGTTCCTATTTGCTAATGATGTGACTGCTTCCCTTAAAATAACAAATATTTAAATCTATTAGTTGGCATGCTGATTTATAATTTCACATATCAAAGTGCTATTTGCCAAATTTATTTTATATATGATACTTGCTGTTAATTGCTTACCTAGTGAAAGTCACATGTGTAGCTGTTTGTAATAATGCAATAATTTCTTATCTTTATTTTGGCCTCATTTTGATTTCACCCCTTAAACATGTTGCTTATGAATAATATTTTATACGATTAGAGTACATGCATATAAACTGTATAGGCTCAAATAATTATACACATGTACTAAGGCAAAATGTCAGTACATGACTACAATGCAACATAAAATAATGCAGGAATGGAAAGGAATACATGAAATAAATACACTAGGAAATGGTGTAAAGGAAATAGAAAGGAATAAAGTACTGACTTCAAATTAAGCAGGCCCTATGCCTGGCCCTTTTTTAAAATCTGTTGCTTATATCTGAATTTTATCATAAGCATAATGCACGTTTTGCTTAGAAATGCTAATTTCTGAAAAAGAGATGAATGAAAAAGCAAGGTATTTTTTTTTACCATTCAAATAAGGACTTTTACCATTTAACACACACATGGATAGTAAAATTCATCCCAATAGCCTTCCTGTGTTGCGTCAGATGTTCTCCCCATATAAGCCCATAAAACCGTTCAATTCAATTCAGTTTTATTTGTATATACCTTTTTACAATAGACATTGTCCCGAAGCAGCTTTACAATTGATGCATGAACAATTGACACAAATTGGATTCTATTGTCCCTAATGAGCAAGCCAAATGGCGACAGTGGAAAGGAAAAACTCTCTGAGATTAAGAGGAAGAAACCTTGAGAGGAACCAGAAGGGAAACCCATCCTCATTTGAGTAATAAACGTAATTCATTGAAAACATTGAGACACAAGACAGGAAACAGAAAGCTTTATAACGTGTCATGTTTTGACTGTAGAGGATAATTCAGACCAGTCTGAAGTGCATTTGTGGGGAAAAAAAACTGCCCACAGATGGAATAGATCTGTGTTCTGCTGCTGGCTGGACATACAACACAAAAATGAAACTCGTCAGTTGTTATCTATTAACACAATATGGTAGTCCTGTTGACACTTGCCAGGTTTATAAATCATGTCTCTGGCTGTCAGAGAGTACATCTGTGCTGGATAAAGCTGGAGTGATTTGTGCCAACATACAGAACCACCTTCCATCAGGTGTAATGTTGCAATATATTCCATTAATTTTTACAGAATCAAAATGACAAAAATTACATCACAACTATGTTAACACATACCTTTTACTGGGCAATAACTTAATGTGATCTATCTTTCTTTATATATCTATATCTTTACCTTCCTTATTTAGGAGGCACAGTGGCATATATAGTTAGCTCTGTTGTCTCCCTGGTTTGACGCCTGTGTTTCATGTACTCCACACATAGACCTTCTTTGGCTATTTCAATATCCTAGCACATTTAAAAGACATGCCTTAGCTTAACTGCTCTCTCAAAATTGTCTCTTATTGAGTGTGTTTGAAATGTGTGGTTGTAACCTGCTCGTGTAGATATAGCCATTGTTGTTGGCATGAGTTAATAAATATTAAATTAAATCTTTATTAATCCTGCGATTCTATTAAGTAGTTTTTCTGGCTAATTCGTTAACCTCAATTTAGCAAAGGCTATATTTCAGCATGTAACAATGCTGATTTTTTATTTTTTTTATTTGCATTGTCGTTTTCTCAGTGATTTAGTAACCAAGCTTGTCAAAACAGATTTACATTTATGCATTACATACAATTGTTCTAAAACAGTATGGATGACTGTATTTTCAGGTGTAAATTATGTTTGGGTTTCTGACATTGGGGCCTAGTTTCACTAAGTTATTACATATTATACTAAATTAATTAAAAATTTGTAAACAAAAAAAAACAATAAGCTATTATGATTTTATGTATAATCACTCCAGAAGCTTGGCTAGTAAATTGCTGATAAGTGGAAACTTCAGTTTAGGCATCAAGATTTGCATGATTAAAAATGCAAAATGTATCACTGCAGTTTTCTGTGTGTAACCTTGGTGCATAAATAAAAGGCCAGCTAGCCCAGTTTGCAAGCAGACTGGCTATTTTACCAAATTTAGCATTTATGGGAACCTTGTCATTGTAATTATTATTAAGAATTTCACGACTAGCTAATAATTGTAGAATTTTGGTGATGATGTCATCATCCTCACGAACAAGTGCTTTGCTAGAAGTACTCAGTCCTTGGTATAAATGGGAGTGCTTCTGTACAGTAATGACTACTCTGAACTGAGTTCAAGCTGAATCACCCATTAAAGATCAGTTTGGGTTCAGAATTTCATTATAACTATTTATAATGTCAATCAAGGCTAATAATCTTTACTCCTTTGACTTATTAAATGCAGACGGACATTACATGCCCATACAGTATCTGTGTGTTGCCTAAGTCTTAGAAATTAGTCTTTAAAGTCCTTACTCTTTAGTCCTTCGTTAAACTTTACAGCCTGACAAATGAATTGTTGGATGAATTCCTATTGGCCATTAATGTTCCCACACAGATATTAAAATAGGTTTCATTTTACAGGCCACATCAGAGTGTTTTCTTGCATGTTAATAGTCAAAGACTGCTACATGCAGCTGCATGTGTATATATGGTTTCCTTTCTATCTCTCCACAATTTTCACCGTCAGTCTTTTGAACTACAGATCTACATGCATGTCAGGTTGTTAGTAGTGTGTGTGTTTGGGGGGTTGTCAATGTCCTCACATGGATTGATAGAGCTATTTTTTACCTGGTGGGATATTTTGCTGGTCTGAACAGGGATCAATTGTTAAAAAACTGTATTTTAACTTTCTGTTGAAAAAAACAGAACAGTAAAAAGGTCTCCAATAGGATAGGGTTAGATGTAGCATTGATTAGCTATAGTATTCATTATGTCAGTGGAAATTCCCCACCAGGGCAGTCAGTCAAACTTCTGTCTGGCACATATAAATGGTTTAATGTCAAAATCCGAATGTGCTGTAAACATCATACTTATTGTATTCAATTGCTTCATCACTTCATCACAAAAAACTTCAGCATTTCAACATGTCCTTAACATATTCTCTCTTCATTTACCCAAAAACCTGTATACCCTTTTCCACTCTTTCTCTCCTTATACTGTTCTTGCTTTTCCCCTTTCTCTTTCACCCTCTCGCTCTCAATGGACTTGGTCCTGAACGTAGCTCTTGAGTGGCAAGGTGACATTGTGTCATATCAGCATTCCATTGCAGTCCTATTCCCCCTAGAGAGTAATTATTTTTTTCAGAGTCAGAGGTTCAATTTGCTATAAAAGAACAAGAGCCTCAGGTATAGGAAGCAGGGGAGGAGAAGGAGACTGAGTGTGAGAGAGAGAGAAGAGGGACAATGGAGAAGAGAGGAACAGTCTGATCTTGACTAAGTATACTCAGTGTTTTAAGACAGGCTGATCTTATTCGTGAGCCTGCAAGGAAGTGAGGAATGTGGTTCCTTCTCCAGCCAACTGGACTGGTAAAAGACTAAGAGAAAGTGTGATGTGAAATATTTAATCAAAATCCATGTTCATGCCAGGAGTGGCCAGATGACCCAAATATAATGTTTAGTCTGAGAAGGCTGAAGGAGCAGCTGGTGCAACTGAGAACTCCTACACTTCTCGGTTATCTACAGTGGGGAAGTACACAGGCTATGGATATGCTGATTTTATGCTGAGATTACATGCCAAAAACAATCACATGAAAATAAATTACCATAATGAAACAAACAGAACATGAGTGATATGTAGGTCAGAAACTTGTAAATGTGCTAAATTTGAATTTTAGTGTTAGAGAAAACAGACTTATCCTCAGAGTATTTATCTGCATGATCTGCTTTAGATGGATATAAAAACTAATTAAAATCAGATTTTCCACTTGGTTTAAAACTGTGTTTAAAATGTTGTGAGTTAGAGGCAGCAAAGTCAACCTGAAAAGGTATATCTTTGTAAAAACATGAAAATGTTTGGTATGCTGATTTTAGGAGGGTAAACAGGTATTGACAATGCTGTCCTGTCC
This sequence comes from Parotocinclus haroldoi, assembly GCA_034779995.1. Classification (NCBI taxonomy): domain Eukaryota; kingdom Metazoa; phylum Chordata; class Actinopteri; order Siluriformes; family Loricariidae; genus Parotocinclus; species Parotocinclus haroldoi. The sequence continues at coordinate 74,744 of JAUZST010000074.1, read as the reverse complement.
AGAAGCCATTTTATTTCAGCATTTGTCTTATCTACTTTATTTAAATGGTATTTAGTGGTGTTTCTTTCCTGTATGTTATCCATCAAAAGGAATGTTACTGAGCATTGTTGACCTAGAATCATGGAGTGCTTACTTCTTTGCTACTGATTTGAACAATTTTCTATGAAGTTATCAAGTAACCAATGGATAACAAATATTTTCTAATCAAAGAGCTTTTGAAGATTCTAAGATCACAGAAAAGATGTCTATGTTATAATACAGTGTACATTCAGCTGAATATAATGTGAGCAATAAGTCTGAGACCACTTGTGTAACCACTTGTGTTGTGCTTATGTTTTGCATTTTCCTCTAATGTAACACGGTTTTTGCATGCTGTTGTACTGTCAAAGTCTGTGGTTATGATATGACAGCTGCAATCCCCAGACATCAGAATCATCAATTCCAACTTCACTCACCTGTGATGCACAACAGCAGCATTCTACTCTCTGTCTGATAACTTTTGAACCACAGGAAATACTGCAAATCTGATGTCTTGCAAATATCAAATTCTGAGACTATTTAATTATGGGAGATTTCATTCTGAAGTATCTCTAAAGTTTTGTGAGCTGTATACACAATATAGACATTTTATTATTAGTTGAGGTAACACAGTGATGCAATTGCTAACTTAATGTATATAATTTAAAACATTAATACCTTTTTGGATTGTTTTTGGCAAATATTCACTCATTTTGAATTTGATGCTTGCAACACATTCCAAAAAAGTTGGGAATTGGGGCACTGTGTTACATCACCTTTCTTTTTAACAACACTGGGAACTGGGGAAACTAATTGTTTAAGCTTTGTAGGTGGAATTCTATCCCATTCTTGTTTGGTATGCAACTTCAATTGCTCGATGGGGTCTTCCGTTGTCATATTTTTAAACACAAATTTTTAATATGAGGTAGGTCTGGACTGCAAGCAGGTCAGTTTAGTACCCGCACTCTTTTACTACGAAGTCACGCTGTTGTAACACATGCAGAATGTGGCTTGGCATTCTCTTTTTGAGAAAAACAGGGATGTCTCTAAAAAATGACATTGCTTGTTGCTCTAAATCCTGTATGTTTTGGCATCAATGGTGCCTTCACAGATGTGCAAGTTACCCATGCCATGGGTTGCTATTGAACTTGTTGCTCTAATAACAATCAAGTTCATTTCCTCTTTATCCCAGAGGACACGACATCTATGATTTCGAAAAACAATTTGAAATGTGAACTAGTCAGATCACAAGAAACTTTTCCACTTCTCCATGTCAGTCCATTCCAGATGAGCTCGAGCCCAGAGAAGCCAGCAGTGTTTCTGGTTGTTACTGATATATGGCTTTCACGTTGCAGTTTTAACTGGGAGAGTTTTAAGTTGCACTTGTATGTGATGAACTGTGTTTACTGACAATGGTTTTCTGAAGTGTTCCTCAGCCCATGTGGTAATATCTGTTACAGAATGATGTTGGTGTTTGAAGGTTACAGTCGTTTGATGTTGATTTTCGGCCTTGCCTACTCGCAGAGACTTCTCCCATTATACCCAATCATGACACTCATAACTAATGAGTTCCAATTAACCTGTTCACCTGTGGAATGTTCCATACAGGTGTTTTTGAGCATTCCTTTTGTTAACCCTGTCCCAACTTTTCTGGAAAGTCTTTTATCTGTTTATCTGTTCAAACATTAAATATCTTGTCTTTGTAGAGTATTCTGTTGAATATGGGTTGAAAAGGACTTGCAAATCATATCAACATATTCCCATTTATGAAAATTAGGGACCCACAAGTCACATGTTTAGTAGAAAGCTGTATCTGGCTTGTCTGAAGACCATGGAAAGAATAATAACTTCTATTTTATTTTTGTCGTGTAGTTTATGATATTGTAACTATAACTGAGAATGTCAATATCAATTTACTATCCTGTTACTAAAATTTCTTTTTTTAGAAGTTCTTTGTTTATTGTATTTCTATTGTAAATTTTTGGGTAAATTATTAGAATGTGCATTAGTGCCCTAATGCTCTTGGCATGGATGCCATTAAGTTACATTTTTATTAATTTGCTAATTATTTACTGAAAACTTAGTCATGGTACAGTAACAGTATTACAGTGGGAGAAACAAATGTAAAGATTACAATACTCATTATTAATACTTAAATGTGTGTTGTTAGATTCAGTGTTCAAAACTATAGGAAACAAAGTTAAGTTTAGGTTGAAACAAATAAATGGCAACCAGTCAGCAGTGCACAGTGAGAGAGGATCTCAGTGTGTGTAAGTGTATGAATTATGCTGCAGCGGTCTATGAAACAGAGAGGCTGCAGCCTGTTGCACTTCTTACCCGCTGAACAGATTGCCAAGCTACACAGGCCTTCGTGCACATCACACACCAAAGCTCTGAAGCTCACAGGGTTCAGCAGCTCCAGCATAATTTGCTTGAAAGAACTTGCTTCTTGCTTCCAGCACTGTATATTTTGTCACTTTGCATTAGTAAGGCTGCGAGGTTTCACTGACACGTTTTTTTTTTGGTACCACATGCTCAGAGACCCTCACCCGATGAGCAAAGGCCTTTATTATTCCGCTTCATTTAGAAGAACAGCTAGGCAGTAGTGCAATAGTGCAGGCACTGGCAACCACATTTATTCTTCCAAACTTTGCAGCTGAATACAAAATTTGTCATTCCCGGAACTATACATTTAAATTTATATTGATTTATAAGTGATGTACTAAAACTGACTCTAAAACAGTAATTCATTATGGAGAGATTTTTTCTGTTGTTTTAATTTGCTGAAGACTAAACATGTACATTATCCACTTATTTTGTTCTTTTGTTCTTTCCAGTGCATATTTTATTTCCTTAAGAGCAGAGCCAGTAAAATCAACCTGAAGTAAATTATTCAAAAGGGCATTAAAATGAACATGCAGGCTGGAGGAGCAATTTGCATGCTCTGATGTGAGGAAAACAGAATGCTTTGTTTTGTCCAAGCTGTCTGCTTACCGGGCATCGTGCTAATGTGTCCTCACTTCAAAAGCACTTCTAGTTACTAGTTATTTAAATTGCACTACTATACCGCAAAACAATCATATTTCATCTTCCTCCAGCAGTTACCCTCAATATCCGATAAAAAAATGCTAGCTCCTAATAAGCATTCGCTATAGGGGGCTAATGGCTTTCTGGAGCGCTTTTAATTTCATTCATACTTTTGCATAGGAAATTAATAATTAATTGCCAGTAAACAACCATTTAAGATGCTCACCACACCATGGCCAGCTAATTGGCTCATTAAATGTAACATTAGGTGGGAGAAGGCCTGTCGACAGGCCCTGCAGGACCTACTCATTGTTGTGTGCAGAGGGAGCATTGGTCATTCCCAAGCACTGCCAACCTGATTAAAGACCAGTAAAGCCCCTCTGCTTCTTGTTGTCTTTCAAAATAGTGCCCCAGCCACTTCCAAATCTAATTTGGAGCGCAACCTCCTTGGCATAGCCTTAATAAGTACTGAATGGGGGAAGTTGCCTTTTTTATGAGCGTTATGTTCCAGTGATAAATGGGAAATATACTCCACTGCTCACAGGTAGATTTGGATCAATCTGACCAACACAAAACTAATTAATTACAGGTAAATATGACCTTTATTCATCCGGTTTGAAGTATTTTGTTGTTTATAGAGACATGGCAGAGTAACAAGATAAGCATTGATGGAATGGCAGATTCTGATCCATTTAAATCAGGACAAATAAAAGGCAATGAAAGAATGATGGAGATTGCATAGATGTTATCAGTGACAGGTGCACTACACTGATAACCTAGAGCAGGGTTTCTGATTTAGATTTGTTTTATTCATGACATTGTGATAAATTGAATCTGGCATTTTCAGTGAATATTTGGGACACTTTCATATGTGACACTGAAATCCAACCAATTGTATACGTATATATGGATATTCAACAAACGAGACGCATTTATAGACTTATGTGATAATGTGAGCTAAGACTTGTCATGAAACTTAGTCTACAGCAGTTCGTAGTTAGGCGGGACGTGTCAGAGTAACACCCACATGAATGCCAGGACCCAAGGTTTCTCAGCAGAATATTGCCCAGAGAATCAAAATGTCAATATTATTTCTTTCACCTTTCAGTGATTTCACTGCTGTTTGATGGGCGTCCTTTTCAAGTCATAACCACATGGAAATAAATAATAACAGATGAAATAATTCCCAGTATCATGGATTACGAGAATCTTAAAAACTCCCAAGATAACAGGAGAAATGAAGAAAGCAATCGAGGAAGCAAGCATAAAGCAAAGAGTATATTATTAAGCTTATACATCACAGAAAGTTCTGGAGGCTGAATTAGTCATAAACACTGAAGATAGAAGGTAAATGATGGTGGAAATGATACAAGACTTCCTACTACCGAATTTCACTCAGTGGGTTTATCACATTTTTGAGGATATTGATTTCAGTGGCCTGAAAGTGTATACTTTGCATGAGCTTTAGAAACATCAGCGTTTTCTTTATGAATAAGTCAGGAATGGTTTAATCTGATCAATACTGTGTTAAATAGGTAAATAAAATGTCTGTACTTGATTGCATAATGTGGTTAAATTCCTTTATACAGCATTCAGCAGTGTTGGGTTCCAATTGTGGGTTATGGACCAAAGCCATGTTTTCTGCTGAAATAACTGTTTCAGTTCTTTGAATTCCAAGCCTGTGCGAAATTATAGGCTGGTAAATTTGTTAAAGTGATTATTGGTTCATATGATGTGAGCCAACTCATATATATTGGAATAACTGAAAAAAACTGTTATTTGAAGAACACACAGAACTGACTAGAATTGATTTCTTGTCACTTATAACAGACTATGTATTAAAATATTCTGTAGTTTTGGTTTTCCATTAGGTGACTTGATGAAAATAATGAGAATGTCATCCACCTAAAATCTAGGCTTTCCTAATGCTAACCTGCTAAAAGCTGGTGCAGTGTTTACATTACTGTCCTGTGAACCAGGAGGTCTAGGGTTCAAGTATGACCTCTGCCAAATTACCACTGCTGAGTCCATGAATAAGGCTCTTCGATTGTAAGCTTGTATCAGTTGCAAGAAGTTCTGCTAAATGTATAATATGTGTTAGGATTATGGTGGCTTAGTACTTAAGGTATTGGACTGTGCTTAAACTGTGACCCACAAAGTCATGGGTCATCCTCTTCTAAGCTACCGCTGTTGGTACTTGTATGGAATGTAATATTTTATCAACCCCAAATCGCTCTGGACAAGAGTGTCTGCTAAATGATTAATTCCAAACACAAGAGGATTCTGTTGGTCCCTGGTGGCTGTGTAATGTACCATTGTATTTTATTTACACTGCTCACAAAAAAATGTAATTATGGGATATTTCATTTTAAAGTATCCCCTAATTTTGTGAGTATAGTATATTTGTTTGAGAGGGGCTATGGTGGAATAACAGACCAATAGTTGATTATAGATTCAGAAAGAATCTGTTGTCTTGCAAGAGTCTGGTTGCATTTGGTGGTAGTGGTAATAGGCTGGATTCAATGTGATGCAATAGACTTCTGGGGAGTATACATCTGTAATGATTGTGCATTTCAGTTAGTTTGTAAATAGACCAGCAAAAAGAAAACACATGCAAGTACAATATGACTACTACATCACAACTACTACTGTTGTGATACTTACTAAAGTATACAATTCCATTGATCTTTGAATCTTTAGAACACTCAAGAGTGACTCTTGAAAACCCTTATACACATACTATCTAGGGTTTAAACAGTGTTTTAGTTACCCTACACTTAGTGGAATGTAAAAGGCATGTTTGTTGTACAATAGTTGCACAGAAGTCACAAAAGTCAACGAGGAAATTCAGCCAGACGACATGTTTTTATCATATGCATTATTCATTGAGATTAACTGGAAAGCTGTGTTGTTTGCTTAAGATGCCTTCCTAAAGTCATTCTTTCTTTCTATATGCATTGGTTCCTATGACTAATGCATGGAGATTTGTATCTGTATCTTGTGCTGCTATATGAGAAATTTGCCTCAAGAGGATACCGCATTCTGTGAAACAAAATGAAATCAAATATAAGGTCTTTATGAAGGTCACAGCATGGCAGCCTGGATCAAGCAGCAGGCATACCTACCACACTTGCTTGGATATGCTGACCATGCAGCTGCCACATCTCATGTCACTGCTGGCTTACAGAGGCAAAAGTGCTTTAGGAATGTCTTGTGGATCTGAAATATTCAAGAGACCCCCAAAATAAGATCAGAAAGAGCTTTGAACTTGTGGCTCTGTGTGTGTGTGTGTGTGTGTGTGCGTGTGTGTGTGTGTGTGTGTGTGTGTGTGTGTGTGTGTGTGTGTGTGTGTGT
>JAUZST010000074.1:33606-68245 GCA_034779995.1 Parotocinclus haroldoi | reverse complement strand
TTATATAAATATATATATATATTTTTTCAGATCCACAGAGAATTATTTGCCATGAGGTGCCATGTTGAACTTCCAGTGACCAGTATAAGAGTATGGGAGTGATAACACCAAATGTAACAAACCTGTCATTCACACTTGAACCCTTGCAACATGAATGAGTCACATGATACTTGGAAGGGAAAACGGCTAATTGGGCACAATTTGGCCATTTTCACCTATTGGTTCACTCACATTTGTTGCCAGCAGTTTAAACATTAACGGCTGTGTGTTGTTATTCAAGCTATACACTGACTACTTTACATTGTATCAACGTGTCAAATCTTTAATGCTGTCCCATGAAAAGTTAATAAAATTGCTAAAAAAAATGTGAGGGTGCACTCACATTTGTGAAATACTGCACCATGTAATCATTCCCACATGTTTAAGTCTAAGGAGTTAATTTAAAGTGATAAAATACATTAAAAATAATTAAATTAAAAATTAATTAGGAGTACTTTTGGTATATCCACACAAAATGATTAGAGTAGACTTTGAGCAAAATAGTTAAAAAGACTGATGTTGTGTATGATCCCATTTAAATAAATGTTTAATGTACACAATTTACCTGTTACCCTAAATACTTTAAATTTAGGTAACATAGGTTTTCTGATACAGCTCCAGTAAATAACAGACTGGACATCAGTCAAGTCGTGATTGACACTTACAATGGGGGTATGTTGTATTTTAAACCTTTATTATCCAAGATGTAGTTTGAGATCAAAGCATTTGATCTTTTTAATCCTAGTCCAACACATGTTGTGAATCAATATTCTTCTTACGTTCAGAATAACTTAACACAAATCCAATGGATGACATTCACATTTGCAGCAAAGTATTCTGGAAGTTTGTTTTTTATCACCTTTTGTCAGAATGATTTTGGACAACTTGGTGACAACTGAGTGATGCTAATTTTATAGAGATGCAATCAATGGTATACATGGAACAGAGAGTCATTCCTTTAGCATATGCCTGGCAAACAGTTCCTATGTAAGAAAGCACACTTTCACATCATCGTATGGCATGGAATCTCTTGTCACACAAAAATGTGTTGGGACTTCTCATGGCTAGTGATTGTTGGGCATCATTTTCTCTGTCCATCTCCTGTACAGATGCACATATGGTGTGTGTGTGTGTGTGTGTGTCCTGGGGTCACACAAGTAAGCAGTTTTGCTATGTATATGTATGTGTCTTGGAATTTACAATGGATAGTTAGTAATAGATTTTCATATTTTATGAATAGAAACAAGAAAAGAGACAATCCTTGGGGTAATGTATACATATATTGTTTTGCTACAGATCTGGCAGCAGGGTATCTTAATTCATCAACTCTTTAATGTTACATGAATTCCTAATGGAACTGGGTATCTGTGGCAGTCTTAACCTACCTGTGTAAATCAGGATGCGCTCCCAGGCCTCCTTCATCCGTCCATCCTGGCTTGAGCATTGGTCGACTGGCGGCGGATGTGTCTCCTGAGCCATAGGGCTGAACGCCAGTGTCTGGCAGGTGACAAATAGTTATTTAATTGCCTGCACCAGCAAAATCATTAGTCTCTGCACTTTCCATGGTTGGAATGGGCAGGACGTGTGCATAATAATAATAGCCATGCTGCCTCCCTGCCAGCTATTTTTAGAACAGGTATTTTAGAGACCTTGGCGTTGTGTGTGTGTGGATGGGATGTGTGTGTATAGGAAAGACAGGGGAGTGCTTAGGAAATTGAGTTGCAACATCCGTCCATCCAACTAGTTCTGCTGGCCTATCAACTGCCTAATGCCTATTTCTGCATATATTTTATATTTTAATTATATCACTATGTCTATGAATAACTATTAATTGATATTCATTTAATATTTCATATATCACTTATTATATAGATAAAAACTTTGGATAGGTTGTGCATATAGAGTGATAATATCAAGCAGTCTACTCCGATGAAGCCCCCCTGATGTAAGGATGGTTAACTCATTTAATTTAATACAACGTTTGATAACATTTTCATTGTTATCTATTTATACTTTGTTTGTGAAACCCTGTTCCATGCACTTGTCTTTAATGCTAACTAATTAAAGTAAAACTGTTGACAATCTTTGCAATGGCTTCACAGCTCTATTCAAGTTTAAAAGTACCCTTCTTCGAAATAGTTTTAGGTCAGATTTATTTATATAGTGTGTTTTACAATGGGGCATTGTCACAAAGCAGCTTTACAACATTATATTATTTTAAAAGGCCAGTCCCAAATTGAGCAAGCCTAGGGTGACCGTGGAAAGTAAAAAATCCCTAAATTATGTATGTACACAATCATTCCAGAATGATGCAGAAAGAAAATTAGTTAATTATTGCTCATGTGTTTTTTTAATTGGACTATAAAGATATCATTTGTTATTTTACCATATAGTAGTGTCACAGTTTGTCATGAAATCTAAACAGGTCACATTGTTCTCATCCCAGAAAAGTTGATGCGACTTCTGAACGTTATTTACATGAGGCTTTTTTTGTTTTGGGGGTTTTTTTTGTCATTTGTGAATGTAACTCTGTATTGTAGCACTTGACAAAGGTTTCCAAAAGTAATCTTTTGCCCATGTGGTTATATTAGCTATCGTTGAATCATGTGATTCAGTTTCAGGTTCAGTTTAGGTTGAACACTTGCCTTTTACAGACTGAAATACCTACTGTATATAGATTCATTGAATAGTTTGACTAATAATAATAATAACCATAATAATAATAATTTTTATTTATATAGTGCCTTAAAGAAGGGTCTGAATGAATTATTTGCTTAATCTGCTTTTAGTTGTACATAATTATTTGAAAAAAATCCTTTGTGATGTACTGGCTAAATTCCCACCTTGCACATAGTGTTCATGGAATAGGCACTAGATTCAACATGACCTTGACCAGAAAAAAAGGAATTAATTATTACTATTAATTTAATGAATTAATTCAAAAGATGAATAATGAAACCTATTCGTAGACCCTTAAAGTTGCTTATTTCATGTACCAAGTGCAGTAAAATACTTCATACTTAAGCATAAATTCAGTTTTAAATTTATGCGAAAGGAGCCTGCTTTGGCAAGAACCCCCACAGTGCAAGGGTGTTCTTGTAAAAATTATAAATTGACTTAATGATTTATACAACCTAGAGACTGAGAGCTTTACAAATCTAAAACAATTTTTAGAGTCGAATGAAAATTGACCAAGTTATGACTTTTTAAACTTCTAAAATTTAAACCTGATTCATTCACTATGCATAATTGTACTATATTTCAAGGCAAATTATGAGTGGTGACTTTTAGCACTTTTCCAGTGGGAAGTTTTTTTAAACAAATGTCAAAATGGGTAAATTGTATAGATCTGTATTTATACTGCTTAAAACATGGTTTAAAGCAACCTTTCAGTTGCAATATTAATCTAATTTTTGGAAAAGTGAAATTCAAGTGTCTTTTTTGTTTATGACATAAATTAAGTAGACACTTCTCACTGGGGCAGGTGTTGAGCTGTGCCCAGTTGTGGCTGTAGAGTATCTGTTTTTCCAAAAGTAAGATTTTGAGATTTTCAGTTCACTTGCTAAGATATCATGATTTGCAGTATGATATGTACAGTACTTTACTCGTCACTCCCTGTTCTTCTTCATGGCTCCTGGACCAGTAAATGAATGCTCATTTGCAAGTTAGATGCATCCTTTGAATGTATTATTGATGCAAACATTTTATCCTGTAGGCTGTGGACAATATCTAATAGAAGAAGGGCCACTTTGTGCATGCTCTGCTCTAAGATTGATGTCTGCTCTTCTGGCCCTTAATTATTTGAACAGGAACCGATTCACACTTTAGTGATGCAGGTAATATAACACTGCCTAATGCAGTCTCTCTAATGCCCTCTACTGAGCTCTTACTCATATCATCAATTCATAAAAGAGCACTCACCCAATTAAAAGGAACACACACACAGACACAGACACACACCACACACTCTCTGCACTGGCAGAGTGTGTGTTATGTTTTATTATACTTCATTAGCTCATATAGCTATTACATTGTTTCACATTCTCCCTCTTGTTTCTTTCTCTCACAGATATGGGCTCCTCACTCTTTGAATTTAATTCAGAGTTTAGGAAAGCTTTATTTTATTTTTATCGCTAATGCAAAGGAAAGGTCAAACCAGAGAGCTGGAAGTAGAGTGGGAGAAAAAGCTTGTAATTAAGACCATGTATTGGTTCTGGAGTATGGGTGTATTTGGGTGTAGCTGCTTGAAGCACAGGACCCAGGAGGTGCCTTTCAGTACCTGCCACACAGGCTTTGATATGACTGCTCATACTGATCAACACTGGACAGTGTGTAAGTGCAGTATTCATAATATCTTTGAATTAATATAATTGACTAAAATAAAACAGTACGTGCAAAGTATCTAAACTAATCCGTAACTATATGGTAATGTCTGAAATGTCTATTTCCATTTCAGTCATCTTCCTGTTTCACAGAACATAATGCGGATATTAAATGGCACATACCTGTATATTAAAGATCATAAGGTAACTTACTGCGTTAAAGGATAACCTGATCCTCTCTGCATTAACACACAACTTATACACCCTCAGCGCATGGCATCCAAGCCAAGACACAAAAAGGGCAAGTGTCTGAACAGCTGTGTCCACTGTTCTCACATAGGCCACTGACATTCTCTTCCCTATCGAGAACCTCTGTCTGCGGTGGACATCCTTTATTAAGCTGAAAACTCTCTTATGATTGAAAAGTCACTTCCATCTTTCTGTGTTATATTGCTGACTCTGTCTATGCCTCTCACTTACTCATTTCTTTACTTTCTCTCACTCTTTGGTTTCAGCTGACTTGACAGTTTGCTGACATTACATCTGCCTTAACAAGATCAATCTCTTTCAGCAGAATTTGTAAACATTTGATTAGATCAACTACGACAGGCATGTGATGCTCTTGCCTCATACACAGTTTGATATTGCAATTTCTACACATGGTTCAGAATCTTATGCAGAAGTTTCCCCAAGCGCTACATATATCCTCTGCACAATCTTCTCACATCCTCTTCAACTATTTTGAGTTATTGGGGAGTGTGTATTCCAAAAAAGTGTAATATTTAATTCATTTGATGGAATATCTGCCCAGCTGGATACCTCAGACGGTTTGAAGACATTCTGTTCCTAACTGTTTAATGTATTTTCTCCAATTTGTGTCCTGCCTGTCTGATTAATGCATTGTGCATTAATCTCTTCTCATCTCGCCTCATTACATTGTGGACAGAACTGAAGGTTTTTATCATTGTGACTCACATGAATAGTTGCTTATGTACCCGCATCATAAGGGTTTGTTGCTGTAAGACAATTATCTTTTCCAGCTCTGTCTGTATCTTTCTAGCTTCTTGTTTCACCATTTTCTGTGTTTGTGTCATTCTATCTCCCATTCTAATTTCCAGCAGATTTTTTCACCAACATCACTAACAGGTGCACTCAGGCAAATGTGCCATCTCAGCTCCTGTATCTTAATAATTAATTCTTCATTGATGGTCTCGATTAATTTGCTCTTATGTAGAAGAAGGTCTGCATTGTCTCTAATCTGGCCCAGCTCTCTGCTGTAAGATATTTCCTCTAGCAGCTGGCTACAGGAGATATGGGTTGTGCAGTCCCATGTTTTCTCAGTCATGTTAATGTGCTTTGTGTTCCTGAGCTATGAGAAATAAAGAGGCATTTTCCTTCAAGAGTCACCAATCAGGAAAGGCAGAGACTTAAAGAGGAGCCATGTTTTTATCCATAGTTATTTGTGAAGAGATGTGACCTTTTTGCAGAGTCATAGGTGTTGCATAGTTGAGTACATATGTATCTATTCACCGATTTATTTTGTTTTCATTTTACATTTATTTCTAATGACTGGTTTAATAGCAAATACAGTTTGAATTTTCTTCACACAGTGATAATATATTTTCCACGGATAGCACAGTTAGCAATAAAGCACAAATTTCCATGTCAAATAAAACAAATAAAAAAATATTCAAAAATATTTTGAAGTAATAGCTAGCTACCAGTAGCTATAATTTCTAGTGGCAAAAATACTTGATTTATCATAATATTAATATCAAAACGCCTTTATTAACAATCTAGCAATATTCCAGTCACATATATTAAGAAATACATGCTAGTTATGTAAATGTTGATTACAGGTAGAGACTAGTCACAAACCCCACTTTTTTAAACTATAGTACCTGCTGTGGGAATCAACATATGCATTAGAACTGAGGATTAAGATAATTGAGCATGCTTGGCATGCATTTACTTTTTGAAGTAATTACCATGAAGTGAATTATTATTATATACTCCAATCTTTCCAACATCCAAAAGGCTTAAGTCTGATAGACTGTAAGTGCTCACATGCTTGCTTTTAGCTGAAAACCTATGATGTAAAATGTAAACATCATGCTATATGCACTTATTGAATTTCTAACAGGCATTATTAGACTTTTCATTGGGTGAATCTACTTTTGACAGTCTCTTGGATATATGCTATTCAGCTGCTTAATTGAAGAATTAGGTAAATAATGTTATTACCCTATTAATTTCAGACATGTACTAATCTCTTTTATTCAATATAAGGCAATCAATTCTTCTTATTTTTTTCTATAGCCTAAAAACTAAAAACTAAAAAATTGCAAAATGTCCTTTTCATCAGTAGTGTACATCCTCAAAAAGCTTTCATTTAACATACTCACTACATTACGCACACTGTAAATCTGTGTTGAGATGGAAACATTATAAATGTTAGGATATTGAGACCGTTCCAGAACTGGATTTCTGGTGGTTTCTGAACCACTCACAATCAACTGGCACTCTCAAATGGTTTAGTCCAGATTTCAAGAATTTGTATAAGAAAAATCTAAACTGATGTCATATAGAATCGACTCACTTTAATTTAAAAGAAATAAATTACACTTCACATTTCACACATCATTTTGTATTCATAATTATTCATTTTGTATACACCTTATTTAGGAACCTTCTAAATGACATCAATCAATCAAACAATGACATCAAATTAGATGATTTTATTCATCCCAAAGTGAGCAATATTACAGCTGTATTGCAGCAATTCAACATACAATAAAGTTAAAGTGTATTTAAAGTATGTGATATAGCACATTGCTGTATAATGATATATGTATTGTATGTTAAACATTTTTTAACATTAAATAATTATTATTTGTTAAATAGAAATAGATACAGGCATATTAATAAATGTATGGATACATAGAAAAAGTGGCAGATTATAAGGCCCATGTGAGCGTGTCCTTATAGAAGTGTGTACTATGTACTATTTTATGTGACTTCGACCTCTGGTTGTCTGTCTGTGGATAATGCATCTTGGGTTCCATTTCGTAATTTCGTGGGAATCCTGGGGATTCCACGAGACTGGTCTCTGTCTCGTGGGATCCCTAGGACTCCCCCGCCTAACAACAGTGAGCATACTTTACCCTGACTATTCAGTAAGCTTTACAGACATAAACATCACCTGGCTCCTAAGTGAACAGGTCAGTGATAAGCTTCACAATGAATCTTCTGTGAAACAAGATGTTCCTCTAGAAGTCAGCAGAGATTCAGTATGCTCCTCACTTTTCTGTGAGTTTATTAGAGATGATACGCTGACCTTGTCTCTTCAGTTGCTTTATCAGAGATATACTTTACCCTGACTAGTGATGGGGCGTTGTTCAGTGTGATTACTGGTGGTATCCAAATATCACCAATCCAAATACCTGAGCTCCTGAGCTGAAAATTAGGTTGATAATGTTTAAGTTTTAGATATTACCCAGGACTGTCTCATTTCTACCTAATCTTTTACACTTCATTCACCACTCTGTTCTTTACCTGTTTTTTTTTTTTACCTCTGAAAGACTGCTTGTAGTTGCTAAGCAACTACTGCCTGCTTCTGTCTCCCATGGTTGGTGGTTCATAAGTTAATACAGATGCTTTTATGTGTGTGTCTGTTTGTTAGACGTCATGTTTCACTTCCAAGAGATGAACACAGGTTTTTTCATTACTTTTTACATGTTTCCATAGCACTTCAGGCCTTCCAGCCCAGACTGCACATGTGCAAGTGTTTGCAGCCTGGCCTTGGAGAGAATCCTTGTAAAAAGGTTGTACTGTTATGAATTTGGGGTAGTTTTCTCAGTTTTGCAGATGAGAGAATTTCCACCTCTTACTGCTTAATCCATCCACTTGTGAGTCAAGTTATAATTAAATGATTTACAGATATTTAGCCCAGTAAAAATTAATAAATCAAATAAACTAACAAGTAAAACAAACCAGAAAACATTAAGAAAAGGTCCAAAATACACACTTTGAGCTCTGCAGAAATCCACTTCACCCTGACCCTTCAGTAAGCTCTGCAGCTGTGTTCCACCTTGACTCTTCAGTGAGCCAAGCAAATACACTTCACCCTGGGTCTTCACTGAGCTATTCAGAAATACATTTTACCCTGACTCTTAAGCTCAGCAGATGAACCTTACCAGCATGACCAGTGAGCTGAGGAGAGCTAAACTTCACTGAAATCTTCAGTGAGCTGCGGTTTACCTTGACTCTACAGTTGTTAGGGCTCGCGAACCTGTGCCGTTCATTTTTATCACAAAGTTTATTTTTCACCCGCACCTAAGCATCTTGTTAATATTTTAACAATGGCTCCCATGCCGTATTGACTCTTGGCTTCCATGCCATTTTGACTCCTGGCTTCCATGACGTTTTGATTCCGGCACGCTTCCTCTGGGATCCTCCTGTTCATCCAGAAAGGAGCGATGGATCCCATGGGCATCGCCTCCAGACGTCTCCTCCTGCCACCTCGGCACTGGCCCTATACTCAGTGAGGACCCAGCTTCTCTAAACGTCATCTTCGTGGAGCTCTTCTGGACTTTGCTCACCCCTGGTTTTATTTTTATTTTTTTCTCTGCACAGCCAGCGTGTGTTTGTCGTTCAGTTATTTATTAATACATTTCTCTTTGGTTTCCTAGTCGGTTGTCTGTCTGTGGATACCGCATCTTGAGTTCCATCCATAAGACAGGTGTCTGTCTCGTACGTTCCCTTGGACTCCCCCACCTAACAGAATGAGTTTCTTTTTTTTTTTCATTTTGGTATGTGCGCTATTTTTTTCCTTATGGTTTAGATCAATTTCCCTCTTTCACGTCTCCTCTAGTTCCCTCGCACTTTTCTTAGCGCCCATTTCCTTGCATTTTTTTTTCTCTGTTACGTTTTTTCTTTTTCCTTCTCGTCCCCTCGTGCTTTCCGCAGTGCAAGTTCCGTCATGCCTTCCTCAGCGCATATTCCCCATTCCGGTCCAAGCCCTCTGTCCATTTGCTTGTCCATCCCCATGATGCCGTTTCCGTTTTCACTGGGTCCCTGCCCGCTTGATGGGCCTTATAATCTCTGTGAGAACCCAGCTTATCTACACGTCATCTCCATGGAGGTTTCTGGGCTTCGTGTGACCTCTGGTTGCATGACCTCAGTATTGTGGATAATGCATCTTGGGTTCCATTTCGTAATTTTGTGGGAATCCTGGGGATTCCACGAGACTGGTGTCTGTCTTGTGGAATCCCTAGGACTCCCCCACCTAACAACAGTGAGCATAGCAGAATAACTTCACCCTGACTATTCAGTAAGCTTTTCAGACATAAACATCACCTGGCTCTTAAGTGAACAGGCCAATGATAAGCTTCACGATGGCTCTTCTGTGATACAAGATATTCCTCTAGAAGTCGACAGAGATTCAGTATGCTCCTCACTTTTCTGTGAGTTTATTAGAGATGATACGCTGACCTTGTCTCTACGGCTGCTTTATCAGAGATATACTTTACCCTGACTCTTCATATAAATAGGCAGTTATACAATTCACCGGACTTTTAAGTGAGCTGAGCACAGAAATACATATAACCACTCACTTTTCCCCCAGAAGCCAAGCATTGATACACTTTTACCTGACTCTTCAGTAAGCAAATCTGTGCTGGCCATGGAAGTTGATTTATTTAAAGCAAGCTCTCCACTCTGCCAGAGTGATTATGTGCTGTTGAATTAAACATCACAGGCTTCAGCCCTGCAAAAGTGCACTGCTGTGTATATTTGCTGTCCAGTTTTTCAAAAGTTGCTCTTCACATTTTTGGCTCACCTAGAAAAAAAGAGGCCAGTGCTTTAAAATAAGGGCAATGAGAACAGCACATCAAAGGCAGGAAAAAGTTGATGACGTCTATGTTGGAAAGGCGTATAGGTTAAATCAAAGTCCAGTTTGTCCACTAAGGTATAAGGAACTTTCTCACCATACAGCTCTAGGGACTATTTTGGAAGGACCTACCCCCTGTGGAGCTCCCCTGAGAACTACATTCATTCCAGGGCCTTTTTTCACACCGCCAGTAGGAATGCTGAATTGACACTGAAGTTGGATAAGCCACTCATAGGTTATTGCAATAACTCAAAATCACTTTCTACCTCCATTACATATAACCTTAGCAAGCCTGATATTCCCTTTAGGTCCATTTGTCTGTGTTGTTTTTTAATTTTTACCATAAAGATTTGTTGTTTACACAGCTACTTGCATACAGGTATATGTATAATGTAAATCATAATTGCCCTCTGCACTTGCTTCCGGACCAATCACATACAGTTGCATCACTCATGTCTGGATCAGTCACTGCACTCTTATGTAACTCAGGGTTTTATTAACACATAAGAAACGGCTCACTTTCTCCTAAAGTTCTAATAACTATGAAAAGTTCAACCCGGTTGCAAAAGCACCTATAAAGAAAAAGTGCCATGCAGTGATGCCACCCAACCTCCGATTACACAATACACCCAGCTGTGCCCACAGCTTTAGTTCTTGGGAAGAGTGTGACTACATTAAGGCCAGCAATTATGTGTCTTCTTCCAAAAGTGAATGATTATTTTAAAAAGCAGGTTTTTAAAATGTTGGGTTGGGGTAGATTGGGGAAACAGATGATGGAACAGATATCATATATGTATGATAGACCTGCACTGTTCTATATGCTACTTTCATAATGCAACTGCAAAGCATTCACAGTGTCATAAAAGTAAATAAACACAATGCATTCAAACAGGGTATCTGCTGTTTAGCCAACTTCATATCTGGAAGCTGTAATTTATTTTTTGTTTCTTTGCATGCTATGAAAACCCTGAGACATAAATACAACATTCCCTCTGCTGCCACAATTCCACTTAACCCTCTTATTTTAAGTAACACAAATGAGATTTGAAACAAGGCCCTTCGACATCTGAGGCCAGCTGGCTCTTAGCATTGAGCTAATGGAACTACACTCTCAGATTTTGATCCAAAATTACTGACAGTACACCAGTGAACAAACGTAACTTAGAAATGGCATCTAATGATAACCCCTCAAAATCTGTTTGTTTATTAGTTGTCGCATTAGCAAAATCGGCTACCAAGGTTATATCAGCACACTGGAGTAACCAATCAACCTCATGTAATTAACTCCATGAAGGGAGGACAGGCAAACTCACACAACCAGAGATTGGGTTGGGATTGAACTGGGGGTCTTGGAGCTAAGTCAACTAACCACATGTGACGCCATGCTTCCTTGATCATTGTCCATGTACAAAATTAATTTAAATGTATTAATTGTGTATAAAATATAAAGTGTGTATGTGTGGATTTATAAATCATGACTGTATTGTAACATTTTTACTGACTATATGATTAACACTAAATTCTTTTAGCATAGCCGTCATCATTTAACTTCAGAAGCCAAAATTAAGCAAATGGTGCAGAGTTCTGGTGTAGGACAAATACATGAATAATACATTTCATCTAAGCAAAATATTAGTTTAAAAAGTTGACTTTTAAACCTCACAGTTTGTGTGCATGTTTATTTATGACAATGTGTGAGCCTGTGTGTTGGGTGAACAGGGCAGCACACAGCAAGTATCCTCCCATGAGTGTGTGTGTGTGTGTGTGTGTGTGTGTGTGTGTGTGTGTGTGTGTGTGTGTGTGTGTGTGTGTGTGTGTGTGTGTGTCATGAGACTGCCAGAATGGGGCAATTCTGGTGGAGCAGGAACATAGGGGCACAACTTCAAACCCTTCAGCACACTGAATGCACAAAGCTGAATCCATACTTTATCTGACAAACACACTGCTACTCTACCATGCCACTGAAGGTTCATTCAGGGAGAGTTCTGCATTTTAGACAGGAGGCAGCGGCTGCTTGCTTTCCCCCTCCGTACTGATGTGATGCAGGTGTGTGTGTGTGTGTGTGTGTAATAGCTGCTGATTCTTCAATATGCTGCCAGTTATCAACTATTATTTACTACTGCAAGACACAAAAATGCCTTAACTGTAGTAAACGTGAGAGAATTTGTTGTGTGCTTGAGAAGAAAAGCTTGAATGCTAAACTCATAAACACTACTAGTAGAACACGAGTAGAAACACCTTCACATATACTTGTAATGAGAGTTAAGTTTTGTGATAAACTTTTGTGCACTGTGCAACACTGAGGCAACTGACCTTGAAATTAACAGCAAAATTGAGGGACAGCACAGCATGAGTACATAGAGCAATGCTTAGGTGCCAGGGGCCAGAATTCTGCCTAATGACAGATGCCCACCATCATCCATCATTGTGCTGCAGCCAGGACATGTGCCAGGCTAATGGCGTCGTCACTTATACACATATATTCACCAGACACCTATGTACATTACTGTGTTGCAGCATCATACACATACACATACATCCACTGATTAGACAAAACATCGTGACTACACAATCTTGATTATCTCATGTTAAGTTCTTGGATGTTTTAGATGGTATGCGAACAGTTGGTTTTCAAAGTTGACATGAATATGGGAGAAAATGCACAGCAGTAAAGGTGAGTAAATTTAACAAGGGATAAATCGTTAGGACCAAGTTACACCAAGTAAGGCCAGTATCACACATGATTAGTACTATGAGGCGAACAAATCTAACCAAATGTGGTTTGAAAGTGAAAAAAAACCTCATTGCTTTCAAAAACAAGAAGAAATGTGAGCTTGTTTTTACAACTGCACTTACCTCCTTATTTAGCACTTTTCTTATTCAGCTAAGGGATAGTTGGGCTATTTGCTTTTGTATTATAACCACACCCCCTCCATGTTCTGATTGGTCACCTCACAGAATCAATCGTGTGTAGTAAATAAATAATAATATATAATATAATAAATAAAGCTTCAACTAGCAAACAAGGCTTGTGGGACATTTAGCAGGACAGCAGTGGTAAGCACATTCCAACAGTGGACCGAAAGGTCAAGTCAAGTCATATTTCTTTATATACCATTTTTTACAATGGTGCATCGTCTCAAAGCAGCTTAACAACATTTTTATCTCAAAAGGCCAATCTCAAATTTAGCAAGACTAGGGTGACAGTGGAAAGGAAAAGCTCCCTATACCTTGTAAGGAAGAAACCTTGAGAGGACCAATACTCATAAAGGGACCCATCCTTCTTGGATGACCTAGATGTTAACTGAAATAGTTAAATTTGTATTAACAGTACAATTAAGTAAATAATAAATATAAATATAAATGAACAGTTAAAAAAATAGTGTTTTAGATACAGTATGCATATCAGAAAATACGCTGTCTAATACACAATCACTTAAGAATATTGAGTGCTCAGTAGGAAGTCCTTGGATGGCTGAAACAGATACTGGAACACCAGCTCAGTAAGAAAAGAGAAAATGTAGTTAGTAATTCATTAAGAGTCATTAATCAGTCTGTTAACTGATAACTGAGCATAAAGGTAGCAAGTACAGAGAGAATAATAGTGGGTCAAGCACAGACCCCTGAGGGACACCATACTTCACTTTTGAAAGCTTAGAGCATCGATTATTTACATAAGCAAACTGGTATAAGTCAGTCAACTAGGATTTAAACCAAGAAAGTGCCAGTCCCTTAATACATATAGTTGTTTTCTAGCCTATTCAGTAAAGTATCAGAACACACTACTGCACTGGACACTAATTATGCCTGTGGCATCCATACTTGCTAAGCTAGCATTTGAGCTAGCCTTCTATGGTGCCAGGATGCATAACTCTAGAATTGTCATTGTCACTGCCAGACTAGCTACAAGCTTACAAATACAACAAACAAATTTTACACTAATGATGAAGAAGAATAACTAAACATGCCACACGAGTGCTAACTGTGCTAACTTCTCTCCACTACAAAAACACCTATAATGGACACATTATAATGGACACACAAGCATCAAATCCTGTTTTCCATTACAAGGACAGTCAGGTACATGTGCACTGTTTACCTAAGGAGTTGAAGGTACCAGAATTCACTGTGACAAAAAAGCAAGCTGGTGGAGGGAATGTGCTCTGGGTAAAGTTTGTCTGGGAACCCTGAGTCTAAACCTTCATTTAGAGATTAATTTGGCACATAACACCAACCTAAACATCATTGATGAACAGATGATTTCAGGACTTGGATGATTGTTGACTATTTACATGCAGCCTAATTAATTAGTGATCAGATTGATAGCTTAATAACAGACGTGAGGGGCTCTGGGAAAGGCAAGCGCTTCTTGCCAGGGTAGGCACCGAGCCATGGCCAACTGAAGACAAAAATTCAATACCCTTTCAAAAGTGAAACTTTCAGAACATGTTTTCCCAAAAATCTCACTTTTGAAAAAACACAGATCTTCAACCTCAACTGGCCACAACTCAACACTTGGGCCTGATATTATTAAGTGAAAGTTAAGTGTCCCGTCCATTAATTTAATGAATAAAAAAAAACTAAAAGGTTGCTTTTGAAAACCCCATTTTTGAGAAGTATCCTTTCAGAAATTGACCCAGTTTGTCATTTGTTTTGAAAAGCTTCCCTTTGGAGATGTGCTAAATGCCACCCTTCAATGCATGCTGAATGAATATATTTCATCCAAATAGCCAATCCAGTGCTGGTATGCAAATCTCTGAAGTTTAAAAAATCATAACTTGTTTGATTTTCATCGGATTCTAAAAATTATTTCAGTTTTGTAAAGCTTCAAGCCTCTAGTTTTTTTATTTTGATAATATAAGATCAGATAACATAAGATTTTTTGAGAAGAGCCTGTTTTTGGCCAGAACCCCTGCAAATGCATTCATGTCTATGAGATATAATCCTGTGTTCCCTCACCATTTTTCTGTCATAGCACATTTTAAAAAGAAATGACCCTACAGCAAACTATCAGCAATAAAAGCTACAAGCATCTTGGCAAATGTTCAACATTGCATGTGACCTAATAATAGCAGTTTATTTACCTTTAGTGTGAAACACAGAGCTGTTATCCTAATAAGGATCAATGACAAGCCTGTAGTCAATTGTACTCAATCTTTATCTGTTTTTGTTTTTTTATGCAAGTCAGACTTCAAATCAACTCAAACATATGAGATGAGAGTAAATGAGAGTAAAACTGAGATTGTGCTATGTCTGATAGTTGTTGTTGTTCTTAGTAAGCAGCCAACAAAATATTCCAAATGGATTTTATTGTCAAGCCAGGATCCTGTCTCACAAGCTGCTCTTGTGCCCATAAATGCAATTTGTTTGCACTGCTAATCATAGGCAAGCTAAACAATCATGAAACCAGTCAAATACTTCAGATGAAGCCAAGGGGAAATAAAATGCAAACCTCTACTCACAACATCTTAAATGTTGGGAAATAATTTCACACACAGTCAGAGTACTGGATGAATAGCCGACATCAACAAGAGGGACCATTTCAAATGTACCCTTTTTCACATGTCACCACCAGAGACCAAGCTTAAAGACGAATGCTTGCAGTTTATCATTGCAAGTAAGAATATTAGAATTTTTCCTTGCATTTGTAAAGAGAGTTTATTTAATTGCCCACAAATTTTCATCTGCAAGAAGGTCTGCATATTCTGATTTCTGCTCAACTATAACCTAGTTTGTTGATATGTGCCAGCACCTTTCCACGTGTCCTGCCTCACATGCAGCAGTAACACTACACGTCCCCATCTCCTCACACAACAATGTGCTAAGTGAATTTTATGATTTCTTTTTACGCAACTTGTTATGGTGAATGAAGAACATTTTAAAGAATTTGGCTCTAGTCTTGTTATGGTTACTTTTTGACTTCACCTCCCATCCATGCATATGGCTGGAAAAAAATACTAAACAGGATGTAAATACTACAAGAACTAGGGGTTTGCAGGAACATTTTTCTCCACCATAAAATACACTTTGTCATACACTTTGATCACAGTGTTGAAATAGTTTTCATAATGCTCTCCACATATTTCTGATACAGGATAACATACTAAACATTTTTTTCAGCCTATGTATAGACTGTTTTTAAATCTGCAATCAGAATGATTTCTGTCACACTGACAAGAATATTTGCATTTAAACAGAGTCATAGAGCTCCCCTGCATCATTCATGCCCATCGCTGACTGCGAATCCCCAAATAGTCTAAATACTAAGCATTCAAATGAATGTAAATACATTCTGTTTCTTCGTCCGCCCACGATTATGCTAAAATTGAACCACTTATATTCAAGAGCACAAGTAGACATTTATAACCTCACACAGACTTTAAACACACACAGACTATGGCCTTTGAAACAGCAGAGCAAAGGCATAAGCCCTTAGGAGTGACAGTTCTCAAGTGAGCCTATGTTTTGGATTTAACCATCACATAATATTAAGCATGCCATATTAGATGTTAAGATGTACACACCTCAATTTTCCTAGTTCTGTCAAATGGAAAGAGTTTGTATGAAGCAGAGATGTGTAGATCAAAAGAATGCCTGAGGTAGCACATATAAGTGCCTGTATGATGAACATTTGTATAATGTTACTGGATAGTTGTGCCTAGGAAAGTCTGTCTATGCCCAATATGAGTAGCAGATGCCACTTTTGTTGTAATTCCTGTTTCTTTTTATTTTCTTTTTGCAGTCTTTTGTGTACTGCACATCATTCTTGCTTGGACTGTAATCAATAAAGTCAACTTGTTTTAATCTGTCTCTGGCCAAATTAAAAATAACAAACAAAACAAGCAGGTTTATGAAAAAGATCAAGTTTATTACCGCTTAAATGCCATAAGTGCAACAAGCCATTCATGTTTATTTATCTGCCTTAACATGTACAACACAGTCTATAATAAACACGCTACAAAAGGTGATACAATATTTACACTAAATAATCAGTATGACTTACATACAATATGTTTGTACAATATGTACAAGCTTACAATAGCTTCTTTGTTAGTGTCCACAAAGAAATGCACTGGCTGGCTCAATCCCAAATTTGTTTTTATTATACATATAACCCACTAAATTCCAATATATTTCCATTCGTTTTCTGGACACCACTCAGAAAGGTCCAAAATGGCCCAAACTCAACTATCAGATCTACTTCAGATCTTTCTAGACCCTGTTTGGACACGTCCCAATTTCAATATATTTCCATTTGTTTGCATATACACTTTCTGGACGCCATTTAGAAAGGTCCGATTGACTCAAAACTAGGCCAAAAGTATGACCATCAACACCTCTAAAAGCAGTCTGAAAAATCTGAAAGCTCTGGACCCTTATTAGCCCTTTCAGTATTTATTTTCTGTGATTGAGATAAGTTGAAACCTAATGTTGACCTGTATTTGTCTAGAAAATCCGGCTTCAGATTCGGATATGTTTATCTAGACCCTTTACTGATTGTGTAGCTGGAATTTCCAGTCGTAGCACCTTTCTAGACCCTGTTTGGACACGTCCCAATTCCAATATATTTCCATTCGTTTCCATATACACTTTCTGGACACCACTCAGAAAGGTCCGATTTACTCAAAGCTCAACTATGTGGGCCGTCAACACCTCTAGAAGCAGTGAGGCAAATATGAAACCTCTGGACCCTTGTGAATTTTTTAATTAAAGTATTTCTCTTCCTTCACTAAGAAAGGCATAAGCCCAGGGCACAAGTCTGCATGGATTTTGCTCAAATCGCCGCACAGATTAAAAATACTCTCAACTCCAGATTTGACTATGAAGTATTGAGTACACACCTCTAGGATCAGTGTGAAAAATCTGGATGCTCTAGGTCCATGTGGACATTTTTAAAGCTTTTTTGTGTTTCTCTTGCTGGACTTTGGACCTAATTTTTTTGACAAGGGTCCAGAGCTTCCAGATTTTTCCCACACATTGATGTCCCACACGTTTGAGTTTTGAGTCAATCGGACCTTTCTGAATGGTGTCCAGAAAGTGTATATTGAAACGAATGGAAATATATTGGAATTGGGACGTGTCCAAACAGGATAGGGAGTAGGAATTCACTTGAAACAAATATAGTCTTTACTCTACTTTATTGTCAACAACTGTGTTTAATACTGTTCTACAGTTTCCATGCATTGCATTTTTATTACCAATAAAGTACAAGACAATATAAAAGCTCAAAAAATAGCTATGACAGTAATTTTTGGTGGGACAAACAATGGCTTCTCCAGTCCACCTGCAGACACTGTCCTGTATGGGCAAGTAGCGCTCCTCCCTTTCTCTCTGCAAAACCTGCTAATCTGACCCCATTTTTATTTGTTCGTTTTATTTCTCCAGCACTGGCAGCAGTTTCATTAATGCCCCCTCACACTACTAATACAGATGAAGTACAATTAACTTTGATAGAAAGTTATAAAAATTATCGACTAAAAGAAATGCATGTGCAAGTACAGTCGATGAAACTTTAAGTCATCGTACTATTTGGGGTCTTGAAACTACTAGCTGCCAGTTAACTGTGAGTGGTTCAAAGTTTTTTTCTTGTCTTCTGATCACTGATCACTGACTTCTCCTGCTGTCCCCTCATCTGTGCACTGGTCCAGCTAGATGAACAAGCACACAGGATAATGGTGTTCTTATCATCCCTGTGCGTGCAAGGCACAGCCTGTTAACAGCAGAGCTTTTGTCATCTGTGACGGGTAAATCCACTTCTCAGATTCTTAGGTCACTGAAGTAGTGTCCACAGGAGGAATATGGGCAAATAATCAGTTACTATTTTTTGCAGAGTTTCTACATCCTTTAGGAGGAAGTAAATGGTTCATGATTTCTCCTGAACAAGAAATATAAGAAATATTCCATTATGTAAAATAACAGCATAACGATTATGATATTTGATCTCATATGTTTCTGCAGACATGTGACTTTTTACCACCTTTTCAGGATATGTCTGTATCAGTGTTAAGTCACTGTGGAGCTAATCAACCTAAAGCAAGTCACATGACCAAAGTTGGCTAGATGCAGATCAGGACTCACGTTCAAAATGAGTCTGTCATGAGTGAGTTGCTAGGCTACCACAAAACCATTACTATTTCTCAGGGACTCGTTGTCAACTGAAGGATAATCTCCTATCTGTAGATTCTTGTAAATGTATTTAGCACAAATATAAGTCAGTAACAGTAATTATATGAAGTATATGTAATTTATGGGCGGTACAGTGCAGTACAGTATGTAAAATGCATATAAAAACACACAGTGCATCTTACATTTCAGAGCCTTTATTTAATTGCAGACAGAATGAACCTGAAATATTGCATTTTATTTGTTAATAAACATCATTTTATTATCCTGCATTTCCAGCCTGCAACATATTCCAAATAATTTGGGACAGTTAAGCATTCACCTCACAATAAATACATTTTAGCTCAGAGCATACCAAGTGTTTCAGGTGTTATTTTGCAACAATATGGGGTCCTTGTCTGGACAGCAGGCAGGCCAGTCCAGTAGCCGTACCCTCTTCTTTTACAGTCATAACTTCATAGTTATAGTGAGCAGCATGTAATTTTGCATTGTCCTGTTAAAAATGCATGAACATCCCTTGAAAAGATGACATCTTGAAATCAGCATATATTGGTTTAAGTTCTTATTGCACCTTTCTGCATTAATGCTGCCATCATAGACATGTAAGCGACTGTTGCCGAGGTCACTGACTGCCCCATACCATGATAGACCCTGGCTTTTGTTTGTTGCTGATAAGTCTGAAGTCTTTTTGTCTGGATTGTTAATTTAGAAATACACTTTCATTTATACACGGATAGCACACAATGCTACAGAGACCAAGTCATCCTTTCAAACTTTTGTCTACAAACAATTCCATCGTACGTTTTAATGTCATTCATCATTATATCATTCATCTTCATCTTTAATACTGGTTTGTGAAAAAAATTTATTGCTGGATAATATTGCAATATTGGTCATGACTATGGGCAATGGATGAGATGTAGATTTTTGGTAATGTATTGGGCTGCTTTTCCAACCCTCTGTCCCTTGCTGTGCGTCCTACAGTTGTAGTTGATTTTATGGTAATGCAATTTGCAATACAGTAATGCAGAATTGCCAAAGAGCAACAACCACTGCACACTTTATCCTCCAGAGAGCCAGTTAGCATGAGGTGGTGATTTCTAATGAATGTCCTTACTAATGAAAAATGGCACTAGTGCAATACCTTGAGCCTGCACACACTGCAACTCTATCTTGACCTTATACCCCTGCGATGCGGAAGCAGGCAATGACTCTCATCAGGGGAGCCTGCAACCCCAAGACTGCACTTAACTATTAATCAATATTTTAATTAGATTTCATTCTTGCAACAAAATAATACCCAGCCAATTGTGTCCCCTTGAGTGTGTTTCTGTTTGTATTTTAAGCAATACTCTTCAGGTCATACAAAAGGAGTAAAGAGAGTGGCTTGCATGAAATTCAATCACATTAGCAGTCAGACTTTTGACACTCCACAGTTTGGGGGCATTGTTTTGCTGACTGAGAGGAGGGAAAAGGTTAAGTGCGCATATATGAAAGTACTTCTGTTGGAGAGGGAGAGGGGAAGACGAGAGCATTAGTACAAGATATTGCATGCTTTTGGCTCCCTCTCGGGTTTACTACAGATAACAGATTCATGCACAGCTCCACAGATAGCTCGTATTTAGATGGGTTGTAATTCAGCCAAATATATTCTGTAGAGAAATAATAGTGTCTGTGTATGTATATGTGCATAATCTGCAGGGTGATGACAGTGAATCAGTATGCAGATATGCATGCATATGTGTGTAGGAGCCTGTGCAGCCAAGTGTGTCCGTGTCTGTGTCTGCCTCTTTTATAGAAGACAATCTGTTCCCACTTTGCCGCTATGAGTAACGTGTGAGTGTTCATGGATAAATTATAGTTTCATACTGTATTGTACTTCATGAAGTGTCCATCCAAGTGTTAACATTTCAGTATCATGCCAACTTCCATCTGTGTGTTTGAACACACTTGCAAATATTCACATCTTTCAAGCTGGTTAAAGTATGAGATCTTTGCTCTGGTGAACACAGCTGGCAATAACATATGGGCAAATGGTGCATATCCTCATCACCCCATCTCAAAGTAGACTAACCTTAACCAACTTGTAGGGCAGTTGCCTGTCATCTTTATGAAAGGGCATAGAATACTAAAGCCTGCTTTTAAAGCTTCTTTTGAAGACAGAAGCTTTTTTGGATTACCTTTGGATTTGAATTGTAGATCAGATCTTTTCTCTTCAATCCATTGTAGGTGCTGTTCAAACGTCTTGAGACTTTCACTGCTAATATCAGTCGAGACAGTCAGCTATGAGTCCATGCAGGGAATTAAGATAAGATACTAAAAACGTCTTTAGGTTCTGCTTTTAACATACGCATATTAGACATATTAGTCCCTATGTTTTGCTCTTCTCTTTGTTGAAATATATTTAAACTGGAGTTAAGTTACTATATAAGCTTAGCAATATTAGGCGGAAATTTGGGGGGTTTTTGAATTGAAAATGGCATTTCCATACACATAATCATTAACACTTGCCTTTGACATTTTATCCACACTCTGAATGGGTGAAACTATTTTAGGCCAGACTTTTTTAATTGATTGTTCCTCGGATGTCCCTACTTAAGAATCTACTTAGGAGGGAGGAAAAAAAAATCTTTATTTTTCAGCACTTTTCAATTTCTCGAGGACTATGTGGAATCAATACAAGAAAGGAGGAAGAAATAAAAACAAATTTTTATTTAAAAAAATTATAATTATTTAACCTAAAATTAAATTAAAGTGAATCTGGAAAAAAATGTAAAAAAAAATGGTTGGCTCTCTTCCGGAGGGCAGAAAAAGAATATATATATTTTTTTTTTTATTTATTTCAACCATTGGTGCTGGGCGGATCTGCGGAACAAGCAATAAAAAAGTAGTAAGGAAAATAGTATACTCTGTTAACCAAGAAGCTTATGGAACATTTTTCAAACAATTTGTTTTGATCAGTAGGGCAAAATAGCAATTAAACCATTTTACTATACTAGTAAGCCAGGGTTTCCTTTCAAAAGTGACCAAAGATAACTGCTATTCACAAACAAATACACAGCAGGCCAAGCATTCACCAACATTTTAGAAGAGCAGATCAAGTGAAGTATGGAAGTTTAAATGGAGGAAAACATAAACATCCAGGGAGTTTATTTATGCCTTGTTGATGAGAGAAAATGGCATATTGGTTCGAGCTGACATAAAGGCTGCAGTAAGTAAGTAAATGATTTAACACTCATACAATTGAAGTGAATGGGTTCCATTTTTTTCAATAAATAATAATTTATTCAATTTTTCAATAAATGTAATTTAAGTACATTTTTAAAATTAAATTAAAATATGTTTTATTTATTTATTTTATTTCCTTTATCTACTTTTAGGGCTTGTGTGAAATTCTGATGTTGTTTAAGATCATATTTAAGCAGGAATGTCGAAAAACTCAACAGTTCACACATTTTTAAGCACCACTGTATGTGTACTAAGTAACTGTAAATGTCATGTGTGTTGTTACTGGTGTGTGTGCAAGGAGAGACTAAATTCTAAGAGGATTCATCAGTATATTGTTCTGGATTAAAAAATATACACTGCTCACAAAAAGTAGTTAACTAAATTACTACTAAATGATGACTAAATGACTCATTTTTGTGAGCAGTATAGTTTTAGAAGAAACCGATATAAACTAGCTTAGCTAGCCAGCTATTATTTTAATAGTCTAATTAATATTTAATACGTTTCCCAACGTTCTGTACACAAGTGTATATAATTCATTGTCACTGCTTAACAGAGATGAGCTTATAGTTTTTAAAGATTGTCTACACACCTGCTTGTGCATTTCTATTACATGGTAGCTTAGCTGATTACACTTAGCTGATTATCATATTGTCATTTGTCAATGTCCTTTTGTGTGTTAAAATGTGCGTGTGTGTGTGAAAGAGAGAGACCAGATATACTTGTTACACAATATGTCCCCTGAAGGATAAGAACACTGGATATTTTTACCTTGCAAGTCAAGTTTCTGGTCCCCACAACTAACAGCAAAAACCTTACAAGTTTTACATTTGTAAAGTTTTAATCGTTATAGTTTTGAAAAAGTGCAACATTTGTTTGAAAGAAAAAAGACAAATGTTTTCCTTTAGGTTCTAGAGATTAAGGATAAGGTTAGGAGTAGGTGTAGCGTTCAGCTTCAGTAATATTAGGTCAGTGTTAAGTCATCATAAACACATGTTTATTAATACAGTTGGTGTGGGTGGGAGGGTGATGGGGGGAATGTATATCTGTATATACTGTGAGGACCAGATGTTCCTTTAAGGATAAAAATATTTTTTTTTCTTATGGTACATTTTGCTTATGATTTGGTGTAGGTTGAGGAAAGGCACATGTTAATTGTCTTAGGTTAATTGTGTTATTGCATAGTCCCTGATAAGAGATAATAGGGAGATACACTTGTGTGCAAGTGTATGTCTGTGTGTGTGTGTTTAATAAACTTCAGACTGCTATTGAGGGACTATTTTTTAGTGTAGCTGTTTACACTACCATATAGCAAAGCTCTGATTATGGAATTGATCGGAATTGATGTTATTCACAAGGGCTTGATGTGCTTTCAAACTGCACCTCTTCGTCATAAGCTGCCAATTTAAGAAATGTATCTAGCTAACACCTGCTGGCTGTGTGTAGCTGTACTGATTGAGAATGCAGTGGATTGTGTTGGCCCAGTGTGAAGGTGAATATGATCTTTTATATGAGCTGTGGGTGATTTGTGCAGTCTGGGCAAAACTACATAATCACAAAAATAAATCTGTTGCATCTCTAATAAACTATATCATGCATCTGTGTGTGACCTGTATACTCTTTACTGTGTCCACCCATTTCCCACCAGCAATTGGGTGCCTGAGCCCACAACTGTGAATTTATCATTTATAAAGTGAAATAGCTGCTGTCAAAATGACCTTCCCCAAGCTCCTGACATCACTAGTTCATTGCACAGCAGTGATTTTGTCTCCCAGAACCAGGTTCTTTACTGTAAAATGTGGAGCAGTGTCAGATTAAGCACTTATTTTGACACTAGAAACCAAACCTACATGCATCCAACCTGTCTCTCTATCTGAAATTCACAGAACCCAGACATTGTGTTGGTTCACTACTTGAATGTGCCAGCCATAGAGGACTGTGGGAAACCATGCGGACCCATCCTGTGCTCTATCAACACAGACAAGAAGGAGTGGGCTAAGTGGACTAAGGAAGAACTTGTTGGGCAGCTCAAACCAATGTGTGAGTATCATATCAGTTCTTGTCTTTGGCTGGAGAAAACAAGTGCCATTTCAGGCCTACAACTGAAGAAGAGTGAAATGTGTATGTTTGTATCAAAATTTAGTGTGGTTACAGTCTTGGCTTCATTTAGACAACTGTGAACATCATCATACCCTGTTGCAGACCAAAACGACCCTTCACAAGACCACTTGATGATTTCATTTACAGCATTTAGCAGCATTTGACAGTTCACCAGTTTTGAGAGCTGTATCCTAATGAGCCCTAGTGTGGTTTCATTTCTTTACACAATTTCTCGACATTGTCAGCACATTGTCAGCACAGGAATTTCTGGTTCATTTTTCTACAGGGTATCATATACTATAATATGGGTTTGAAAGAGACATTTTTACCTTACCAATTTAGTGTTGAAGAATATTTGACTTATTTTCAGATTTGAAATGCATTTTTTTATATTTGCCAGGATAAAAATGCTATGTCACACCCAAGATTGGCGTTACTCCACCCATGTAGTATTTACTAAGGAGCAAAATGCAGGATCTCAAGGCCTAACACTGGGTGCATATACTGAAACATCCCCCGGTTCTCAGGCCTGTGAGCACCTCTTGTCTGCTCCTCCTCTCTTCTTTGTCTAACAGAGTGTGAGCTGGCTTCCCATCATTCAGTGGAGAAGGGCAGCAGGTTTATTGATTGATGAGTGTGTGTAGGAGGAAGAGTGTCTGACTCACCAGAAATTCTTAATACGATCTTCTACCCCCAAATTGACTATATAGAAAAGCACAGGGTGCGTGCTTCTACGTGTTTGTGTTTGTGGTTTAGGTCACAAAGGGCAAACCTGTAATGAGGCCAGAGTACAAACACGAGGCATGTGATCATGTTTACCTACCATCTTGTAAGGACGTGTCTCCACAGCTGACAAGCTTCATGGATCATCTGAACTGGGACAGAGCTGTCAATGTAACGAATATATGTATCTTCCTCTTTGCTGTCAGCACATTCAGAGGCAAGGAAGTGGCTGCATGAATGCAGACAGCATTCTAATTGCCTTTGTGTCTTGCCGTCCCCTTCTGTGGTAATCAATTAAGTCACACTGACTTCAGGCCAGATGTGTAAACAAAATTGTTATTACACATGGGGTCTGTTCCAGAAAGAAGACTTGACAAATCCCAATCTCAAATCCTGAGTTGAATTAGCTGGATATAGCAGTTGCAGATGTGTCCGTTCCAAACAGACGGATTACAAATAGCTAAATCAATCTCGGAAGAGCTGCGTCTAGATCATGTATGTAAACCATGAACTATAAAAGCTCTCATCAGTCAATCCTGGAAAGGT
This sequence comes from Parotocinclus haroldoi, assembly GCA_034779995.1. Taxonomy (NCBI): domain Eukaryota; kingdom Metazoa; phylum Chordata; class Actinopteri; order Siluriformes; family Loricariidae; genus Parotocinclus; species Parotocinclus haroldoi. The sequence continues at coordinate 42,274 of JAUZST010000074.1, read as the reverse complement.
TAATCAGTTATTATGTGCAGCACAAAAAGTTTGCACCATTTTTGCAAGACCCAGGTGTTCTTGTGTTGGCTACTGACATATATTAATAAAGAAAAGTATTACAATCTAAGCCACAATATAAGTGAAGAGTCATCAGAAAATAGTGTCTTGCATTCAACTAAACAGCACAAAAGTCATGTAGCAAGAGACTTTCCATATTGTATTGTTAATTTACGTGTAATCCCTGAGGATAAATGTGTTTACTGGCAAATTACAGTAAAATCTAAAGACATAAAGCAACATGATCTTTAATCTTCAGGTGAAACAGAATGAATGTTAAGGGCCAGAAAAAAGGTAGTAGGAACATTACACACTATCGCCTAAATGACTCAAATTGTAGAGATGTGGGTTTTCACTAACTTTAAGAACTTTTTATAAGTTGTAAATGGAGGTCAGTGCCACATTTGATGAAATGCCATGATATTATCTAAATTGTTTAACCTACAGCTGGATTCTGCTCCTTCAACACTGCACCGACACATCCTTCCAAGCTTAAAATAGGGTCAACACAACAGTGTCCAAAACACAACACCTGCTGCTGCGTCTTTGCTGTTTCTTTGCCAGGTTTCAGAGCATAATGTGTAAAATTATCTTAATTAGATTTCGTATAATCCTTTTATCTGTAAAAAGGAAAAGACTCTTGACTAAAATTATGGCATTAGTTTGCTAATTCTTACTTTCTGGGACAGTCACTTGCTGTCTGATTAACATCTAAACAATTCACATGTACGCATATAGTGCAGACAATGACGGAAGTTCTAATCTCTTCTATGGGCCATGCTGTGGATGGGCGTCCTACCACATGGCAACCAACTTCTGTCCATATCAGACAAGACCTGATAGTGTCCCAAATGAATGACAACACTACCACCTCGTGGTTGTTCTAAATATGTGCAGAGATGTGATGATTTTGCAAATGTAATTTGTAGTTTAGACCGAGTACCACCAATCATCAAACCACAACCTCGGAGTATCACACGTCTTCTCTCAGAAACACAAGCACTGCACACACAATTGTACACAGTACAGGTAGTGTAGTGTATACAGGTCTACACAAGAAGTGCTGTCTGTGTCTAAATTAGCATTAGCTAATAAAAAAAAACATTATTAATAATAATAAATTAGTTAAATAATAAATACAATTAAAATAATAAAGTAGTTGTTATTAACATTTGGTCTAATTTTACTTGGTATCTGCAACCTGTTATATAGTAGTAAAATTTTTATTATTTTAGGCATTTATTTTTAACTATTGTTTCAGATAAATGCAAAAGACTTGCTGATAATGTCTTGTAAAATTCAAATTTTGGGAAGCAGTTACCATGAGGTAGATGTAATGAACGACAGTTGTTTTTAAGCACATAACACAGATTAATTTTATTGAAACAAAATTATGAGTAGTCTAAAACATGTAATTTGAAAATTTTGATTTATAATAGAATATTTCCTGAATTCACTGGTATGAGTACCACAGTTTAAGAACCACTTTAAGAGAGTAGCCATGCCATACCAGTCTTTTCACTGGGTAACATGGTTTTACACAGTTTCCATTGTAACGAAGAAATGTTTTTATATTTATAAAAACATTGTTCACCATGAGACCCAGAAAAGGTCTGGTAAGGTGAAAAAATTTCACAAATTTAGCCAAAGGTTTCCATAAATTATCTGTGATTTTACATTTTAAGATTGTGTACCATAAAATGCCATGATGCCATACTATTGTGTCATTAATGTGTCACCTCCACAATAGTCTCGAGCATGAGTGTACAGCCAAATACTTTTTGATTGCTAAAATCCTGATATACCCAGAGTAGGTTATTAAGAACCTGCAATCTCAGCAATAAATGTTATTTATTTCCTGCTTTGCATTTATATCTGTAATTATCCACCATTCAGTGAGTGGTAATTTATTTGAACATTTACTTTTATGGCCATTTTAACTTAACTGTCATCCCGATCCCTCCGAAATGTATGCTTGATTAATGTGGCTCAAGTTAAGGGCAAGCCCTTAGGAAGAATGTTGATGGCTAATGCTTGGTCTATGCTTGGATATGTTCTAAGAGTCACAATGATCCATAGGACTAAAATATGAAACTAAGATGTTTGCAGAACACAATGTAGACTTTTTAAGAGATGTTGGTGGCGTAAATATAAAAGCATGGGCATCCATGTAAATAATTCATCAAATAATTTAGAAACACTAGCATGGCACATAGTTCCTGTAAATGAAATAATTTAAGACAACAAGCTAACTCGTCTCTAAATATCCTAGCATACCATTACTATCCCAGCTATAGTCTTGGAAGGACCTTTCGCCTGGGTCAGGAATACATGGGCACAGTGTGTCTGAGGAATGGATGGCTGGTCAGAGATAATGTCCCGGTGACTCCTACCCAGCCACAGCATTAATAATTGAATAGGCTTTTAACTGTTTACTCCTGTGTTGGACAGCGGAGTAAACCACTTCAGTAGGACAGGTCTCTTTTTGTCAGGTGTCAAGCATGTGTATAGCTGTTTACTATCAGTAATAATTTGAAGGTTTAATGACCTAGTGAGTTAATTTTCATTAAAGGGAAAATGATTTTGCATAGGGAATAGTGATAAACCTTGTGATTAAGTTGATAATGATCAGGACCATTCCTTGAAAACCACATGCATGTTGATGTACTTGTACATTCTATTGATGGCTGGGTGTTGTAGTAAGTGGCAGTGCAGAATCATCTGACATTGACTGGCACTAGTGCATACTGAGTGAAAGGGTCAATAATTCTTTATTATACATAGGTAATACAGCATTGTTACTATTTGAACCCTTGCTTAGCTTGACTGATTTGTTTATGAGTCAATGCCATGTAACAGTTTTTTCTGACCAACCATGCAGTGCTGAGGCTCACTGGGGCACAGCCACTGGCTGTGTGTGTTACAGCTGTTGAGATTTCTCTTCTTACTTATTCATACAGCTCATGAACTCAAGCAGAATGCTTTTATCTCCCTGTTTCTGTATGCCTTTTTGTTATTTCTGTCTCTCCTGCCTATGCCTCTTTGCCGTTCGTCCCCTACCTTTTTAATGGATTACTCTGACTTCATCCCACTTTATAAGCAGGCATGTAGAAGCAAGCCAAGCTTATATTAGGGGCTGCCTTGGTTTTTGATATTTTAAATGTGCTATGCCCAGAAATATCTCACTTTTATAGTGGGGAGTGGGATGCGGTGCTCATGATAGCGATAACTGGAACTACTGAGAGCACAAGCCTGTGTTGTAGTAAATCTGTTTGAGGGGATACCTGATGTCAGGCATGTTTATACATATTTATAATAAACATATTGAACATGTATTTCTTGTTCTGGCAATAGATTTTGTGTGCTTTCCTCACTACACTGGGACATTATTGTTTGTTGCAATCATGTTTACAATGTTACAATGGTGGTACTGGTGGTACTGGCTGTGCAATGGCTGAGATCTATCTCTTTTCCATTTCTGCAGTTCATGGCATTAAGTGGACTTGCAGCAATGGAAACAGCAGCTCTGGTTTTTCAGTGGAACAGCTGGTGCAGCAGATACTGGACAGCCACCAAACCAAGCCACCTCCTCGAACTCACAACTGCCTCTGCACAGGCACACTGGGTAAGTGAAATAAGCTATTGACAGAGAATGGGTAGAGAATTGACAGGTAGACACAGGAATTAAACATGGTAGCTTGGAAACTGGCAGAATCTAGGTCGATTTTACTTACCAGATGAAGTGCTTGACATAGAAATGTATATTATAATGATTAATAGCCCTCCCAGTAAGCATGAGACAACAACTATCCATATATTTTGTGGATAAAAAACAGTGTTTTAAAACAATAACATGTTCAAAAAGAGAAAGATTAACTGAAAAGTAATTGTAAAATTATTAAGACTTCAAGATTTTGCAATGTGCTATGATGTCATTAGATTTAGCATTTATATGAGTTATTAAGCGTGAGTTAAATACTGTATAGAAAACTTAGACAAAGAGCCTAAAATAAGAGGGAATGGGAGAGTTATAGCTGAAAGGATCCCAAATCAGCTTAGGAGATTTGCACATTATGGAGGCAGTTAAGGGGTTGGATGTTAAAAGCAAGCTGAATCAGAAAAGGAAGTCAAGTCAGATCTATTTCTATAGCGCTTTTTACAATAGAGTATTGTCCCAAAGTATTTACAACAGTATTTTATCTTAAAAGGCCAATCCCAAATTAAGCGAGCCTGAAACAACAGTGGAAAGAAAAAACTCCTCAAATGTTGTAAGGAAGAATACTTTAATTTGTATTAACAGCAAAACTATGTAAATGATTTCTCTTGATGAAAATCAGTAGAGTGATGCTGAAGTGGAGGAACATCATTGTGTGGGGTGCTGGAACTGGTACCGGTGCATAAGCTCTGAGAGGCAAGAAAAAATGTAGTTAGTTATTGATTAAGAGCACAGAGTCTGTTAACAAGCAATGATGCCATGTGCAACAGGAAACTCCTGCAGCATTAAATATAGCAGCATATCTAGAAGGATGGGAACCAGAAGTTAACACAGCCGAGAGGGATCACGTGAGACAACAGCAACCCACTTCCCCTGCAATCAACAAACCTGAGTGATCACACTAAGGAGGCAAGATGACAGCAGCCTAAAATCCCAGAGCACCATTAATCTCTTTGACTACGAAGCCCCATTCTGCCCTTAGTCTAAAGCAAGGATGCACAAATCAAGATCAGAGGCCCAGCCAGACCGCTCACCAAGGCAGGCTAGACATGACCCCAGACTCTGGCCCCAGGAACCAGAGCCATACATCCCAGTCGAAATCTAACCAAATGTCTGCATAAATAAGAAAGTTTTCAGTCTAGACTTAAAAATTTGAAGAGTGTTTGAATCTCTAACTAAAGTGGGGAGTTTATTCTATAGTTGGTGGGCCAAGTATGAGAAAGCTTTTCCCCCTGCTGTGACTTTTTTATTTTAGGAAGTAAAAGAAGTTCTGAACATACGAACATAGTAGCTGTATTGTGTTCACTCAGATAATGTGGCCAGGCCGTGTAGTTTTATATGTTAATGCTAATTGGTTGGTTGCAAGCTCAAGATCAGGCTCTGTATATGTATTGTAAAGGATAAGTCTGAAAGGTTGTTAGCAACTGGAATATCAGTAATAGCTAGTTTGTAGTAAGTAGTAAGTAATAGCTCATTTAATAAAGTAGGTGGATTTGATTTGATACATATAGCTCAGGAAATTGTGATCAGAAATCAATTCACTTTGCAGCTAAAAGCATCTAGGTTATCTATTTGGATACCGATTGTTAATAATAGATCTAAAGTATGATTACAGTCATGGGTCGGTCCCATCACATTCTGAGTGATACCCGTGATTCTAAAATGGACTAGCAATATAAAAGCAATATTAAATCAATTTAATTCAAATGTATTTATATAGTGCTTTTTACAATGGTGCAATCTTATATTATCTTAAAAGACCAAACCCATATTGAGCAAGCCTAGGGTGACAGTGGCATTTAAAAACTCCCTGATAGCAGAAGGAAGAAATCTTGGGAGGACCAAGACTCAGACGAGGTGGCCTAGATGTTAATTTAATAAATTAATATATAAAATTAAGCAAATAACAATTTAAATCAATAACAAATCACTAATAAAACCCCTAGTACCCCTAGTTGGGCTGGGTTTAATACTGGTTTAGTCCAAGGTGGGCATATAAAAGTGGGAGTTTAAATGTTGGGGAAAAGTTAGTTTTTTTGTCAGGCTTGTACATTGCAGATGCCAGAGACTTAAGCAGGGGGAGAACGCGTCCAAGTTTGGTATGTGAGGAACATGGTCAGTGAGGTTTGACAAAACCTTTGTCAGTAATCAGTGGTAGCAATATTCCACTAAATTGTCCTTTGAGTCTTCTATATATCTGTATACTTATACCTGCGTTTTCTTTTTTTTATTCAATTTTTCTTTTGTGTTTTTTGGGGTAACAAAGCTTAATAAAACTGGCCTTGCAAGTCCAATTTAACTCTGACAGCATACTGTATTTTCTACCACACTGCAGCACAGCACGGAACTTCTGGGTCACTCGATAAACGTTACGACAAACACCTAATACTAATAAAAATTTAACCAGAAATGTGCCGACCTATTGGTTTGCACCAATTACTAAAACTATTACTATTTCTGGAACTGTTTTAGGTTGCATTACTAAATATAATGCACTTTTGAGAATTCATTTAATTAATGTTGATGACATCGTTTTATTGTATATGGGTACTTTTGTAGCAGCAGCAGCAATTCTACCACAGCCCAGCTAAGTTTAATAACATATTACTAAAAACAGGAGATGACCCACCTAAATTTACATACCTACTCCTAAAAATATTGGAGGATATCTCATTATGGGATATTTCATTCGGAGTTATCCCCTAAGTTTTGTGAGCAGAATATTTGGGACCTGCTACGTATTTAAGAGAAAGTAAACTGCTTTATTTTAGTATCTGATCTGTTGTACATGAATGAGTAGCATTATGCCATATTACAATTACAATTCCAATGAAGTTGGGACGTTGTGTAAAACATATATAAAAACAGAATACTATGATTTGCAAATTCTTTTTAACCCATATTCAATTGAATACACTACAAACACAATATGGATAAACTTATTTTAAATATTCACATATCTTTAATTTGATGCCAACAACATGTTCCATAAAAAGCTGAGGCAGGGACAACTAAAGACTGGGAAAGATGAGGAATGCTCAAAAAAACACCTGTTTGGAACATTCCACAGAGGAACACATTTACTATAAAGGGAGCATCCCCGAAAGGCTCAATTGTTCACAATTAAGGATGGGGCGAGGTTCACCACTTTGTGAACAACTGTGTGAGCAAATAGAGCAACTTTTCTCATTGTGCAGTTGCAATTAATTTAGGGATTTCATCATCTACAGTCCATATCATCAAAAAAATCTGGAGAAATCTCTGTAAGTAGATGGCAAGGCGAAAAACCAACATTGATTGCTGGTGGCACTGCATTAAAAACTGACATCATTCTGTAACAGATATTATCACACGGGTTCAGGAAGACTTCAGAAAAGCATTGGCAGTAAACACAGTTAGTTGCTCCATGGACTTCCAAGAGCAAGTTAAAACCCCACAGTGAAAGCCGTATATCAACAACAACCAGAAATGCTGCCGGCTTCTTTGGGCCAGAGCTCATCTGAGATGGACTGACGCAAAGTGGAAAAGAGTCCTGTGGTCTGACGAGTCCACATTTTAAATAGTATTTGGAAATCATAGACATACAGGTTTTGGGTACATACAGGATTTGTAGCAACATATGCTGCCATCCAAGCAACATTTTTTCAGGAAAGTCCCTGCTTATTTCAGCAAGACAATGTCAAGCCACATTCTGCATGTGTTACAACAGTGTGGTTTCATAGTAAATGAGTACGGGTACTAGACTGGCCTCCCTGGAGTCCAGAACTGTCTAATGTGCTATTGAAAATGTGTGGCACATGACACGCAAAATATGACAATGGAAACCCCAGACTGTTGACCAACCTGAAGTTGTATATCAAGCAAAAATGAGAAATAACATTTAAATTTGATCATTAAATATATTGTCTTTGCAGTGTATTGAATATAGAATACAATAGAATATAGGTTGAAAGGATTTGCAAATCATCATATTCTGTATTTATTTATTTTTTACACAACATCCCAACTTTACTGGAATTGAGGTTGTAGATTGGTACCTAATACAAACTTTAAAGCACTTAGGATTAAAGCACTTTGAATTGCCTTGTGTATGAATGGTGCTATGCAAATAAACATACCTTGCCTTGAAGAGCCAATTTTACTGGTAAACTCCTCCCCCAAATTTATACATTTGTATTGGTGTCCTGGCTAAGGGAGTGCCTGAAATTGCTATATTATACCTATGAACTGCTGAGGTCAAATGACCCACTAAAGACGAACAGAAAGCAAGTGGAGAGGTTGGGCTGGAGGTTGAGGAACAAAGTTGGGTGACCAAAGTGAAGAGCCTGAAATAAAGAAACAAAGTGACTGGAGAGTTTGCAAATTGGAGCAGGAAGAGAAAACCTGGGTTTAAATATGCTGTGCTGGTGAGCTGGTCATGATGAGCAGGTGCTTGTAATCACAGAGGCAGGCAATGTATTAACCAAAAAAAATCTGGATTAGCCTCATACCACTGTGTGATCACTAGATGGAGACAAAGAAGCCAAAACGGACAAACACAAACACACTTTCACGCGCGCAGACACACACGGGCGCACAGAGTAAGCCTGTCATGAACTTCCCTATAGGTTAATGGTGCTTCCAGAAATTTAGGTATGCTGGTAAAAACCTTTATAAAGATAAAGAAACAATTTAAAAAACCAAGAAAAAAAATGTTTACGTGTTACGTTTGATTTAGATCTCTCCCTTGACGCGCACATTAACAACAGCACACGAATTGCTTTCTTTCGGTTATGTCATGTTGCTAAACTTGATTCTTTCTTTTCAAGATGCAGAGAAACTGGTTCATGCATTTACTTCAAGGTTGGATTACTGTAACACTTTACTTGCTGGATGCTCTAGTAAATCTCTAAATAAACTTCAACTAGTGCAGAA
>JAUZST010000074.1:0-19282 GCA_034779995.1 Parotocinclus haroldoi | reverse complement strand
AACCTGTGCATTACTCCCAAACAAAACCTGTGCATTACTCCCAAACAAAACCTGTGCATTACTCCCAAACAAAACCTGTGCATTACTCCCAAACAAAACCTTTGCATTACTCCTAAACAAAACATGTGCATTACTCCCAAACAAAACCTGTGCATTACTCCCAAACAAAACCTGTGCATTACTCCTAATATATTCAGCTTAAATCTTAAACAAGTCTTCATTGATCAAAAATATTATCACAGTCACCAAAATTATCTGAATGCTTACTTTTAAAAGGTATATTGTTTGAGATTTTGTAGTGAATTTATCAAATGCATCCTAACATTTGTCTTTGACTTGAAGTACCAAAAAAATTACATTCTTTGATTAGATACAGTATATCTTTCTGTCACTTATCAGTGAGTTGTCCCACACACAGTCACACCCATGAGCAATAAAAACCCTTATTGGTTGATACAGCTGTCATTTTCTAATAATGCTAAAGCTTAAAAGCACATGTTCTTGCAGCTCTGTGTAAGTTCTAATTGCTTTTACCCACCTAGCCTCAAAAGAAGACTGCCATTGTTATTTTTTTAACACCTTCACAAAATTTTACCGTGGAATACAACAAGTAGTGTGAATCGTCCTCTAATAAAAGTAAATAAAAGAACTAAATTAAATAAAAAGTTATTGTTTGTTTCAAAACACTCAATTCCTTTCTCTGAAGGCCTAGGAGGCACTATGGGTTCCCACTGACATTAGCCATTTAAAGCACCTGGACTTGCTTTGGGACACCTGGACTTTGTGTGCCATTGGCCAACTAAGATCTGGACTTAACAATGTCAGTGAATCAAATCACACCCCCATGCCTGACAGACCTTGAGATTAAGATACCAACTGTGTTTTGCTCCACTCTGTTTCAGTGTATATTTAATAGATTACATGGATATTGCCTAAGATTAATTCCCAAGTTGCTTTTCTCCTTGGGCTGGGTTTGCAGTTGTTAACTAAAATATTTGTTGTTTGCATTTAATTGAACTACTTGGGTATGTATGTTGGGTATGTATGTTAGTCAGTGCATGACGAGATTGTTGTCCAAGCTAATAAAATATGATTTATATTCAATTGATAGAGGATTAAGGATTAAGAGTATTGTTGAATTAATGTTCAGTCATTGCATATCCACTAACCAACATGTTACTGACATGTTACACTGACTGTTTACATTGTGCAGACTGGAACAAGCCAGTGGAAGTGATATGTTAGGTGCAAGAAATCTTCTCTTGGGTTAGTAAATGACGTTTGTATTTTACCCTCTAATTGTGTTGTCTCTTCTTGTTTTTCAGAGTGAGAGAATTGAAAAAGGCCAGGGAACATGAAGGAACCCAGAAAAACACAATGTGACTCATCTCCAGACTTCTTTTCCTGTTTTTCTGTTTCAACCAGACATTTTACAAGAGGAAAAAAAGAATCCAGTGGGAAGAATACAGCGGTTAACAATGTAGTCCTACTGACTTCTGCTACTATACAACCTACGATTTTCCATATTCCTTATGTCTTTCTTTTTATGAATGAAAGAGAATTCTGTAGGTAAATACTCTCAAAATGGGTTTGTGGTTAAAGAAGGAACATTTGCTTTATTGCATTTTTTGCACTTTTTCACTTTCTTTGAAGAGCAGTGAAGGTTTTTGATTGGTAAATGGCATAAATGCTTGAAAAGGACTGAAACAATCCCACCCTTTTGAGGATCACAACAAGAAAATGACAAACGGTGGCCGACAACAGAAGAATACTGCAGTGTTTAAATGTCAAATATGTTGGACAGAAATCTTGCGAGCCATGTATTTCCATTCGCTTTCCAACATTCAGTTATGACAACAGGAACATATCCCTAAATTCTGTTGCATGTAAATTCACCCCATGATTTTAGAAAGAGGTGGGCTAGCCTATGAATGTATAGGAGGGGCACAATAGGTTGAATAAATAAGATATCCAACAGCTAATGTTATCTTTTTATCACATTGTAATTTTTTTGTCATTTTAACTGGTGCAGTGTTAGGCCAATGACTGAAATAACGGCATGCACTGAACCATTGTGTTTTTGAGCAGAACATTGTTTGTCTCTGTCTGGTTGCTATTGAACCCTGTGAATGTAACAGAAATTACAGCGTCATTCCTGCTAGCCAATTCATTTTATTTTTTTAGTTGGGTGAATGTTTTTTTGCAGAGAGGATATCTAATTTTTTATTTGGGTTAGTTAAGTGAATTACATTGATTGTGTTGTTATTCTGTTACATTGAGCCACTTCATTTTTAGACCTTCACGTGCATCTGTAACAGGCAAGATAAACCCATATTTTTGAAGGTTGAGTGGTTTCTACACATAAAGAGGGTTAGTGGTATAACTCTGAAGTCTTTGAACAGGACTGTATTTAAAAATATATTATTTTGTTCATAATAAGAGGTCAGAACAGGTCCAAGTCAATATATGGATATTTGTATAGTTTTGTTTGAATGCCTAATAAGTATGGTTGTATTGTTTGTACATATTGTAAATACCTGGGATAAGGATGCATGAAAATCAAAGATACAAAAAAGATGTTTTAAAGCATTAGTGGCTATGCTCTGTAAAACTTTCAATATAAGAGTATTTTATTTCACTTTGAATGTTCTTCAGAAGAACATTTTGCTAAAGCATGACTTTATTGCAAATATGAAAAATACTGTACTAATAAGATAGAAGAAAAAAGCATAATTACTAGACAAAAAGGTTATGTTTACATCTTGTTTGTTTCCTGGGCTACCAAGAGTCTTTTTGCTGTTGGTGCCAATTAATGTGAATGCCACTGCTAATATGAAAATTCAATTAATACTTGCTTAAAAGTGAAATAGAACAATATGATTTCTCATCAGATTTTATCCCCTCAAACTAGAGAACACAAAAAGTGCCACAGAGAATGTTGAGTAGCTTTTTAGTCTCCTACATTTTACTTTCTATTGTAATAATTTTTTATATTGTTCCATTTACTTACCATATGTTTTTCAATAACAATATTAGATATAAATGAACAATGCATCCTTCCACCAAATGTTTAAAACTGTAATATTGGTCTTTGGATATGATTAAATGAATGCTCCCAATTTATATAAAAGTGCAGCACTAAAGAATCTCTGGTGGTGAGACGAGCAGGTCTTTCCTGCATGGCATTACCGTGGTGGACAATTTGGTGCTACAACAAGAAGGGATGCCCAAGGGTTTGAATGCAGCGTTTGAAAGTAGTATTACATCACATGTTGTGATGGCTTTAGATGAAGCATAGCTTAGCTGTGTGTCTAAAAAGGACAACATAGTCCTACTCTAAATCAACAAACTTCAATTAGTGACACATAAATAGTTTATTTTTATTATGGCCAATATCTAATGCATTTGCTATTTATGTAAATATGCATTTATGCAATACATTTTAATTTCTATTTCTTTATTCATTTCTTATTATTTAACATTTATATTTTCTTTTACAAGTTTGTTTGCTAAGTTTGTAGATCTGTGTGTTAACAGTGCATGTAGAGTGTTCATGTGGGAAGTGCCTAATCATGTTTTAATTGCAGCAGATTTCACTCAGCATGTAAAAATTGACAAACTGATCTCAGCAATGGAATTTTGGATCATGTAAAGTTGACTCCGTTATTCACTGTACTAAAGATTCTATGTTTTTCCATTTTCTTACATACGAGAATGTTCAGTCTGGACTTCGAATCGTTCTTCAAAAATGTAAGGATTTCACCCACAAAAAATGGCCGCCCATTCAGTCACTCAGTAACTCACTCTCCCACTCATTCACATTCATTTATTTGATCAGGAAGCAGGTTAGGTTGTCGGCTGTTGCACTGCAAGGGTATCTTGAAGGTCCTATTATGCTTGCATGGGAAACATAGATAACTGGGTGGATAAAGCACCCAAAGCATGCTTATTTTTGTAGAAATGTTAGTCAGGTAAGAAATACTGTTCTGTAAAGCAATGCTGGTTTAGTATAACAGTTAAGATGGAAGGTAGAGAGATGTGAGACCTACAGTGGAATTGACTGGGCACCTAATTGATCAGTATTCACACTGACTGTGGTAGCACACACAGTAAATGAGATTCCATTTAAGTTCATTCATTTCATTCTGTATCACTTTGCATAATTATCTCTCAGTCACACTAAATGATCAGACTATATTTAACTCACAACAGTCCTGTGTCCATTGTAGCTGCAGGAACTTCATAACCATGACCTCACAATGGATTCTCCTAGCATAGTAAAGATTTAGTCTCACTTTTGTAATTTTACTCAGGGTGCCAAAACTTGGGTGGGGGAAGTGGAGCAGGTCACTGGAGAATCAGCTGCTGCTTACTGGGAAAACGAGCCAGAGCTTAGTCTTGATCCAATTACTGTGATTTTAATTATTCCATGCTGTTCATGTTTATCTACCATGTGGGCTTATTTCTTGTACTATAGAAAAGCCTCTGTCCCCAAAAATGAGCCCAATGAAGGAGATAAATTGCTTATTGTAATCCATACCAGAGAGGATACAGCCAAGTTAGAAGAAAGCTAGCTATTACTGTATGAGCTACAATGTGCTTACATTTCAGACCGTAACACTGCCACTGACAGACAAGAGTATGGGTGAAAGTACAAGTTAATAACAGCACTGACCTCATTTTTAATTGAATAGATGTCCCTTTCTGTGAACTTTTTATGTGCTCTATAGGACAGGGTGCTTGAGAAATGTAAGCAGAAATGCACAGAGTAAACTCTTCTAAAAACTGAAGAACATTTAGTGCAGAGACTTTGCTAAAGGTGTGTGAAAGGACATAATGTTTTGTAGTAAAGCTCACATCGTGATTAGTCTGTTCTTTTACTCATTGAGAGTACCCTTCCTCCTTTTCTGTTAGCTGCACCTATAGAAAGGCATATCGAGGTAACTGAGCCGAAAACCGTCTCACAGAGCAATAAACGTTCATTTTGAAGTCGAGACCTGCAGATCTAATGGAGATCAAAACGAGTGGACACATGCAGATGACTTACACTTATGCAAATGCCAGTAGGCTGGTGTGAAATTAGTGTTCAGTAGGCCTAGTTTATGGACAGCAGTTATAGGACACTTTTTACAGACCTGCATGTCTTCATCACTCCCAGAATCCCAGGAAGTAGTATCCCTGCTCTTTTATTCTAGGCCGTCAAGGCCCACAACACTTTGCATGTATAATAACTAGTGTTAGAGCTCCTTTTCTCTCCTCTCTAGCTGTCTTTCCTTGCAATGTAACCTTTGTCTTTCCCCCAGTTACTTTCATCATTGTTTCTTTTTGTTTTGTATTGGATTTGTGTAATAATTTGGTTTTACCTCTTCCACACTATGTAAGTTTTATTTTTGTAATAGTGCATGTAAAACCATCACTTAATTGATGGGTATGATTAAAAAAAGAGAGAACTCAGCTGCTGAAGCCATGCAAAATGTTTTGAATTGCCCTTAAAATATGAAAGATGTTTTCTGAATGCTTTATATTCCTTCCGCTGTAAAATAATAAAATTGGAGAAAATGACGAAACAATGCGTTTTATGAATGATTTTTTTTATTATTTCATGCTTTGAAACTAGCTTTCAGACTGTACTCGGATTTTAGGCCTCCTAACTGATCTGCTGATGCAACCCACTGCCATACTGGAACATGCAGCAAGATCATTTCTAACAGAAATTACATTATTTTTTATTTGTATAACGATTATGATGGTCCCAGTGTGTGGTGCATGTCTCGTTTGAATATTTTAAGTTTAATTAAGGACATTTCTGTTAGGGTTCGCGCTGCGAACCCTTTTTGCGTTGTTCGCTGCGGTGTTTTACCCCGTTCCCTTAGTGTTGTGTTTTCGTTTCTCCCTACGTCCGTCATGGTGTTTGTTTTGGTTCTCCGCGGCGATCGGTTGGTTTGTTCTTTTACTTTACGCACCTGTTATTCATTTCAGTCAATTAGTTTTGTTATAAGAGCCGATCGAGCACGCCTGTGTTTGCCAGCTCATTACGTTGCGTTACGTTTTTAGTGTTCCCTTTGTCTGTGCGCGCATTGTTTGTTTATGGTTTTATAGTCCGTTATAGTCCGTTAAGGACTTCCCCGCTCGTGTTCTCCGTCAGCTGATGGCACCCGAGACACCAGACTGGTAGGGGCTGTTCCCTGAACCTGCGGCTAGAATGGCTCGCGTTTGGGTCCACGGCCGGAGGGGTCACCTCTGTACCCTGGCCGCTAGAAGACGCTACAGGGTCATTATCGGCGCCGACTTCTGTATCCGGCCGCAACGGGCAGCCCCCTGGATCTCCGGGCAGCCCCCTGGATCTCCGGCCATCTAGGGCCGGCAGGAGGTCCTTTTTCCGTTTTCGTTTTCCCGCTTTGTCCTTTTATTTTCTTTCAGTCCAGGCTGTTTTTAGTTTTCTTTTTCTTTACCTTTTTATGGGCTCGTTCGTGGTACCCCGGCTCCCACGGCGACCCTCCGCGCCAGAGGGTCCAGGACGGCGTTCATGCCAGGGCCAAACAACAGCGCCTATGGGATCCGGGGTTTTTGTGTTTCGGGTGGTCCAGATTGGTGTCCATCTATGTGTGAACTCACATGGTCTTGCTGGTAACACTGGTAAATTTACAGCATACAAGTGTGTCCAAAACACAACACGTCCATGAATATTTAAGAATTAATTCAGCTTGATTGCTAGAGGTAATGTATTGACAGGAAGTCTTCGACACAGTGAAGTCAGCTCAAATCAAGTTTTTCTTCATCTCCATTTAAGTATAATTGCAGTTCACAACTTAATTCCAGGCATCTTTAAATTATGCCATGTGTTAAGATAAGGTTGTGATAACGTCTGTGTCCAGATGGCATTTGTGTTGCTGTACTTAAAGGTTTTTATATTAACAATTCCAATAAACAAGTCACATTTCCCATAAATACTGTTTTTATATCAAAACATTAAAATCATATACAATATTACCTATAATTATTTGCTGGTGTTGCAATGTATGTTTTTTTCTAAATTTAATAGTTCAGATGGTCAGACAGCAATCTAAAGTTTATAGTACCATACTGTTATGATAGAGTGACCCAAGGATGCAGGAACCGGAGAATGAACAATGTTAATAATAATAAGGGGGAAAACACAACATGTAGAGCAAAAGACTCTCCAATCCACAAACTAAAAGGGGAAAAGCACAGCTGGATTGCGTTCCAAATGGAAGCAATACCCACAGCTGGCTAGAGTGCAAATCGATCGCAGAAGGCGGCAGAGGGTGAGCGTGCAGTGAGCACGAGAAGGCGCCGATTTTGGACGCTTACCAAATTGAGTGGCACGAAGTAGCTCCGGGCTGCCATGGGGCGAGCCCAAGCTCGTGTGCGCGAAGCGTGAGAAGAAGCCGGATCGGGGCAAATCGAGTCATGGAGCTGATCGGAGTTTACCAGCCGACGTAGGACGGGGGAGAGAAACACTGATTCTGTCCATGAACTGCTAAATACCTCAGGGGTTTCCCCCGTACATGTTCACCAGCACTATAAGCCCCGTGATGTTACCAACTGACTATAAATGATCGCTTGCGTTCTATACAAAGTAACGTAGCGAACGACCAAGCATACTGTGTGTGATGACGTGTGCAACAAACAGGACTGAGGCTCGTCCTTAAGTAACGGGAACCCGAGGTGTTCGTCATCGCGCTGTCAATGAAACTTATAAAACATTAAACTTTATGCATATAAACAACGTCACTGGACAGTCTGTAATGGCTACTGGGGAGAGCCGCGAGCAGACCGGTAGCTTGAAGTAAGCCTCGTAAAATGTAAAAAAAAATATTTAAGAAAATAACTTAATTGTACTGAGTTTTATTACACTGAGTCAAAGGATTTTATTTTATTTTGGTATATTTATTGTGGTAATAGAGTAGTTCTGTTATAAAATTTTGTGGATTATACTGTATTTTAATATTTTGGATATGACTTCAGGGGAATGCAAGAGGGCGTTACAGGTTCTTTTAAGTTTTAACATAATTGGGAAGTATAAGCTGTATCAAGGAATCAAGCTCTGTTATTTAAGAACCGCCTTTGTGAGAGAAAAAAAAAATCACTGAAGGATTTGTTGATGGATTTTGTTGAAGCACTTTATGCTGCTACTAAGCAACATGAAATATTGAGGCAATATGAAAATATGAAATATTGAATTGTGTTTTAAATAATTATTTAGATCATGTTTAGTAATTGAGTAATTATTCCAAAAAAATTGGTTATATCTTGATAAATGTATATTACATTATTTTAATATGAAATATACCCTAATTAAATATTATATATATATATATGGATGGTGTATGCTTCCTTGTTCTATAACCTTGTAAATAACAAATAGAATTTCAACACAGAAAAGCTTTTCTAAATGTAACATTTATTAATGGTTAACATAGATTTAATATATTATTCCATAACAGGGAAAGACCAAGCAACATTGAAAAATATTGACATTACATTTCAGAAACTCCAGTGCACTAAATATATGGACTTTACATATTACACAATATAGTGCTTTGCATTTTGTTATACACACTACAAATAATTTGTAATAGACAAATATGTTAAATCATGACTATTTTCATTATATAAATAAATACAGTACCTAATATGTGTGGATGGATCTGAATCTGAAAACAAGTTCTGTCTCTTTCAGCATGCCATTTTACCCTTGCCAGTGTTAAACGCAATACTTCCAGAAGCAGTCAATGCCCCTCTTTCTGTATGGCTTCTTAATACCAAGTAGTTGACTGAGAGAGCTTAGATAACTTGGTTTCTCCAACAAAACCTGGGAACAAATCATTTATTGACACATTTACAAATCTACTCCCACAATCAAACAGTAAAATGAATGTAGATTTGTACCTCTTTTAGTGTGTCCTTAGGTTTCAACCCAGAGACTTTGAGACCTTACAGAATATACATTTTAATGTTGGTACAATTGTACATCAGTGGTGTGCATATTTTACACAAGGTAGCATAATCAGAAATCTCACCCTCTTTAGAAAGCAGCGGAGTGTAACCAATGACTGGTGTGTTCTGGAGGAGACTGCTTAAATATAACTCCTCTGGACCCACTGCTCCAGCTTCCTCAGCAGAGTCTGTAATACAAACACACTGCTAAGACTAATGATCCACTAGTTCTGTTTTATGTATTGTTGTCTCCAGGGCTTGTACACCAAACTATCATCTTGATTGGAAAGTCAAAGGAGATCCATTGCTGCACTTGTGATGTAATCTAAAGTGTTTACATCTTATTACTGACATTTTAGTTTTTGTCACACTTTTTCTGTGTCTTTACTCTCCTTTTTGGGTTTTGTATCCTGAAAATGGTGCCCACAGTCTGCAAGGACAGCAATGATTTTTCTACTTGACTGCCTCCATCAACCTGAGGATAAATCTCAGAGATTCTAGGCTGCAAGGATAACAATACCTCTTATGCTTAAATGCCGAACATATTGTAACGCTATTGTGACTCTCAATTTTTTTTCTAGTCCCCATAGCCTTACTCAGTTCCCTTCCCTCCGGCTGACTGAGCATGTCTTACAAACCAGTGGCGGCTGCTGGTCTTTCAAAGAGGGAAGCTCATTGTCAGATTTAAACCATGCTTATCAAGTAAGCATCTTTTCCCGGGAATTGACCAGTATCATCTCAATGACCAGTAGAACTAGACTGATTAGACAGCCTTAGCCAAAATTATGGCATTTATCCAATGACCTGAGTCACTGTTTTGAGGCAATAAAAAATGCAGTCTCACTGAACTCTCAGCTTCTATAGGCTAATGCAATGACCGTTTCTTTAAATCTATGACATTGACGTTATGGGAATGTGTGAGAAGTTAACCAAATCGTGTTGAGCCGATTTGTAATAAGTAGCCGATTCTCTGATTCGAACTCTTCAAAATAAATGTGTTCTAACATTTTTAATAATGTGCAAGAACTTTTTTTCTTGCCTCTGTTGCCTCTTTGAGCTTTTGGGCTTTGAGCCTAGATTGTTGTAAATCTGCTTTGATGCATTCTCTGTTGTAAATAAATTAATTTGATTTTCACTTCACTGATTTCGGATTGAACCATTGCAGCTTGATTTCAGTTGTAAAATGTGCTGTGAAATCATAATGCTCTTCAAAATGACATGCCCAGTAATAATACAATTAATGACATTAAAAAAATGTAAGGAGAAAACACTATTTAAACATATTGTTTCTTTGTTCCATGCTTAAGTCTACGTTTAGTGCACTTAAACACACCTTAGCCTGGCCTTCTGATTTACACTCACATGTTTAGCTAAGGTTCTGACAATACAACTCAAAACATGCAACCATAGGAAACTAAAATACTTTTACTACTATTTCTACCTTCTAATTCCAGCTATTAGTACTACTATTACAACTACTACTACTATAATAATAATAATTTGACCCACATTAAAGTCTAAAATAAATCGACACAGAGTTCTTGTAAAACAATTACCATGATCTTAATGAGTCTATCCTATCATACAACAGCTACCAGAATAGAAGAATGAGAACCAGCAAGTGAATCCTTCGAGATTTGAGAAGCAATTGCATCTTTTCAAAGTGCTCCTGCTAACACATATTGAAAACACACTTGTAGAACAGGGCTTGCTGTATACGTTATTAAAACTGAGGTGCCTCTGACAGAGAGTCAGCAATCCAGATCATTCATTGCAATCTTGACCTTATTTTCATGGGTGAACAGAGAATGTAAAATTTCCATTATGCTATTTAAATGATTTAATTCAACAAGAAAATACTCTGAAATTATCTGAAACTTACAACTATATGAAAAATCTTAATCTCCCGATGGAATGAATTTACTCACCGGGTGCAGGGTAAGACATGTCTGATGATTCTGAGATGGGATGTGCTAAAATTGGACCAATGGAGAGCAGCAGAAGTGCCCAGACGAAAAGAAAGTTACAGATCATCTCTACCAAAGCACTGCTATCTTACAAATCTGCTCCTTCACAGAGACCAGCAAAGCAGTGGAAATGTGGCCAACCAAATTAACCGCAAGGTTTTATACTACCCCATTCCCGATAGCCTCAGGTTGAATAAGTACGCCATTGGTGTTTTATTAAGCCCTTTGCATTTTGAATTACACTGTGCATATGTGACAGTGAGCATAAAATAGAGACAGATGTTGTGGTCTGTTTATCAGACCTACCTAGTTTGGCACCATTAACTGTAATTGAGTTTTTTTTTATTAGATGCATAAAGCGGACACAGGTGTCAAAATATCTCTTTATTTATTCTCATAAACTTTTATTGTAGTCAGACCATGCGACTTGTCTTTGGACTTTTATAGCAGTTCTCAGTGGACTACTGTATCTGATAGGACATCACACAATATACAATATTTCATAAGGACAATGCCTGTGAGGATAAAATTTCAGGCAACCCAGTTTAATTATGTTATTTCTGGATACCTTGATGACAGGAAACCCATTTCTAATAAAATGCTGTACCGCTAATTTGAAATTCATTTTAATTTTAAAAGTAGTTCTCTGCTGTCTTCTGTTATTCAAATTAATATGTAGTTATCTGTTCCCATGTGGCTACAATTCATGCGGTTTTGTGTATATGCACAATTAGACATAGGAATATTAGAGAGAAATTAAATTGCTTATTTGGTGAAAACAAAGGCAAAATGTGATTGTAACATTATGAAGTAATAATGAATTTCATTGTTTTAACTGTTTGACTTAGACTTGCTTTCAACTATATATATATATATAAGTATATATAAGTATATATACTTATATATAAGTATATATAAGTACCAATTACCTGGATTACTCATTCATCTGACCACTGTGTGATGGTCAATCCTAGATGCCTTCGTGCCCAAAGACGTTGACTCCACTTCAGGACATTGTTAAAACGAGTAAAGTTTTAAATGGCATTTGTAAATGTAACTCTGTATTGTAGTGCTTGATAAAGATTTGACGGTCCTTGAAGCAGTGCCATTACAAGGAATCAATGTTTATTAACAAATTAAATTAAGTTCACCAGTCACCAGGTATCTGCAATGGGATTCAAGTCAAATTAAATGTACCATTTTTTAAATTTGTGCTTTCCATACCGTCTGATTTTTACTCAAGTTACCAATATTTGTTTGTTGTGAAAAGAGACATCCTCATAAAATAAGTATGTAACTGACTTTTTAAATCTGAATTTAAAATGTATTGTATTTTATCATAAATTATAATTGTGTTTGTGTTAATTAATGACTACAGATTGTCCAGTGCTATATGATAGAGAGATCTTAACATCAGAAACAAACAAAATGAATGAATGTGGAAGCTTCATCACAGTCTGAATTTAAAAAAACTTATTCTAATAAAAAACATAGGACAAAAATGTGAATTGTCGTATGACTTGTGTGGCTTGCTCAATTTGGGATTGCCTTAGATATTAGAACATAATATAATTGTAAAGCTACTTTGAGACAATGCTAGTTTGTACAAAGCCCTATACAAATAAATCTGGCTTGACTTGACCTCAGGTTGTTTTGTATAGTTTTTGGTTTTAAATGAACAGTTAGCTCACACATATACAGACTATATATATATAAAGTACGATTATACTTTTTAAAAAAATCATTTCATTAACTTATTTATTCATCCATACCCACTTAATCCAATTCAGAGTTCAGGGAGCTGAGATATACCTGGCAGAAGAGGGTCAATGCCGTAACGAACCCCAGACATGGTGTGAATCCATTGCAAATTGTGTGCACATGCACACAGAGACACACAAGGACTCGCTCATAGTGGGACACTTTTAGAAACACCAATTGACCTACAGTGTAATATTTGAAATGTGAAAGGCCATAGTGAGAACATGCTAACCATACACAGGCAGAGTGCAGCCTGGGAACTGAACTGGGGACCTCTGGCGCTGAGAAAGCAGTAACGTATGTCACTGTGCCACCCCTTATGCAAAATTAGATTTGGTATTAAATAAAATATAAAACGATGTTTTTTGATACATTAACAACTGTATTGTTTTGCATTTTCTGATTATATTGCTTCGTCACATATATTAACTTTTGTAATTAATTAATTTAGATTGTCTGTACATATTTTATTATTATGAATAGCAAGACTTAATCCATTGTTGTTACTTGTTGCACGTTCAAGAATTCTTCAAGATTACTTAATTCCGTAAGATATGCAACCAAGATTGTTACTAAGGCAATCATAGAGCCTGTAGCGTAAAAATGGTTTTACATCTCTTTTGATTTTGTTAATTCAAATGTTACATAGAAACATCTGTATAAATCTGTTTGCCTGTGTTAATTTATTGTACATTCTCTATCCAACAAATAAGCTTATATATGTTAGGGTTCTTACCTTACCCCCTGGTGCATTTCACCGTACTCGCTGTTACAGAAGCGATCGGTGCGGCGGTTTATATCCTGTGCGTGATTTATGACCTGATGATAAACACCTGCCGTTTCCGCCGTTTACTTAAGTGCGGCTTCTGGCATCGTTCGTTGCCAGATCATCACACTTTCGGCGCATCCGAACACCGGCGCGTACACGCCTCAACACGCCCGATCGCTACGGTTAGTTGGTAACGTCCGGGGGCGTTTAAAGCCGATGGATGTGTAGGAGAGGAACCTCCGAGGTATTTATATCGTCTAGAGACAGACTCTTTTCAAGCTCGCGCTCCATTCGAGCTTTACTCTAGTCGGCTGCCCGCTCAGTATGAGACGCGTCCCGGCTAGAGTTTCACCACTCGGCTGCACGTTCTAAATGACACGCGCCCCGGTATGGCGTTCCTGCGCATTGTATAGCTTCACTCCAGCCGGCCGCCCGTTCCGAATGAAACGCACCCTAGCTTGGAGTGTTGCCACCCGGCTGTGCTCTCTATTTCAGACATGCCCCAGCTCCCGTCTATCCCACATATCCCGCATTGGGTCCTAACACCCATCTCATAACAATATACACATCAGAATATTTTATAGTTAAAAATAAAGATAAAGATAAAGATTCTAATCCTGCACATAATGCCTAGGTCACACACAGGAACCATACATTCTCTGCCGCATCATACTCTGCCTGCTACTGTTGTGGCCGCAGAACATCCGTTCAGCAACTGAATGTTAAGTATTAAACATCAGCAAACTAAAATAAGAGTAAGGTTATACAATCCTGCACTTTGTACCAAAGTCACACACAGAAACCAGCATGTTCCCTACACCCATAATAATCTGTCTGCCACTGTTTTATGTTGCAGTGGCCGCTTTAGATCCAGTCAGCAATAAAGATGCTCCGATCATATGTTATGCTGCTGATTCCGATGCTGATCACCCATGAATGCTGATCACAGTCACAAATACCAATCACACAGACTGGCTGCAAATGTTTTGATTTAGTTGTGATGAGTGCTACTTGCTACATGAACTGGAAAAAAGGAACAATAAAAGACAAAAACAAGTTTTTACTAACTTTTTCCAAGAGAAAAAATATAAAATACTAGAAAGGCACAACTATTTTTGCACAACTGAAAGAGGCTGGTCATATAACCTGATGAATTCAATTATTTTTCAGGTGTTTTGATTAGCCTTCTGCCTGTCACGCTCGTGCTGTGGGCTGTGTTTATTGTGTTTATGTTGCTTTTAGGTGTTATATGTTTAGGTGATCGGTTTATTATCGGCAATGAAAGGCATTGATCGGCATACATGCTTTATCATGAAAATTAACCATTAATGATCGGCGGCCGATCTATCGTAACACCACTAGTTACAAGTAAACTAAAACAATACTTAATACACAATAATACACAACAGTGCTCCTATTCTACAGACACACACTTCCTTATTAACTCTTCATGGGAGTCGTCAGGTAGGCACCTCCCTTTGTTGATGTTTCTCTGAATCAAACCCATGATACCTCCGGAAGGCTCAGCAGTGACTCACCACTTGTTACATACGCAAGGTATAGCCACCTTGATCTCCCTTATCCTGTAAGATTTAACCATTATACTGGTTACCATTATACATTATCCTTAATATTAGTCATGCCCTGCCATTTGTCACTGACCCTGTAAAAAAGCAGAACTAAATAATGTTTTATTGTAAATTTAATGTTTCATTCAACTGTAGAAAATGCTTTTAGAGTCAAATGCCTACGCAAAAAAGCTAGCACCATAGTATAAAGTCCACACCTGTTCCTTAAAATGAACAGCTCGGATTTTAGAATGTAAGTTGCTACATAATAATTGAATGCATCTCAGATTGTGATATTTCAGTTTTCTTAATCATTTTTTTTTATTTCTACATGTCTGCTTTTTTCTGTCATGATGGGATGCTGAGTGAACATTAATGAGAAATAAACTGGACTTTTTATTTTAGCAAATGGCTGCAGTGAAACAAAGAGAGAAAACTGAATATTGAATATTTTCAACGCTGGGGCTTGTACTTATATAGTAGAGACCCCAGATGTTTGTTATCACGTCGTTAGCCAGCATGGTTATAAAAGCGGCTATTGGGATTTCGGCTGTAATGGCAGATAGGTGCGAGTAGTACCCCCTAAGGACCACTCCTGAGGGCCAAGAGTGGCGGCTCGATCACGCTGGAACTCCCATATCAGGGTGGAGTCCAGAATGTGACTGGCAGGGACCCATGAACGCACCCCTGGATTTGTCTGCCACCTAGCAGACAGCGGACTGTATAAGCCAGGGCAAACTGGATAATCCGTGAGCCCGGACAGGAGGCGGCGGAGCCCTTGAAACGGGGCAACCCAGTGGCGCCGTCTTTCGCCAGGCAGGACCAGGGTCGCTGAGGAAGGCAAAGTTTGCCTGGTGGCCCGTGGGGGCTGGGAGCCGGTGTGGCTGAACACCTCGGCCGTGTCGCGGCACCGAAGTGGGATCTGGGGCAGGTTCCCCAGGGGACTTGGGGCGGAGCGAAGGTTCCCCCCCTGCACGTAGGCACGCCGAGTGACACGCAGGAGACTATCCATCGATGGATCCAGATGCCCAATCGATGGACAGGTTTTGGGTCCGCAGCCAAGGGTGACCCATGACAACCTGTATGTGCAGGGAGTAGGCTACAAGGAACGAGAGCCGTTCCTGATGCTGTCCCACTCGGAGCATCAGGGAGTGGGTCTGGTGGGTAATAGGGCCGCCTAGGAGCTGCCACCCATCAACCCCACTGGCCGTTGAAGGCGCTCCAGGGGTAACCCTAGGCGTCGGGCCAACCTTTGGTCGCAGAAGTTGGCGACCGACTCTGAATCCACACCGGCCTGTATGGTGAGACTTTATATGCCACCTTAGAGCGCTCAGACGGGTTGCAGCTCAAAAATGAATCCGTGGTATAACACATGCACCAATACGGCAGAGGGCAGATGTGCAGTAAGCACGAACGGGCGCCAATTTGGGACGCTCCCTAAATCAAATGGCGTGGAGGAGCCCCGGAACGCCAGAGGGGGTGAGCGTGAACTCGAGGGTGCGGTAACAAGGAAGTCGAGCCAGGGCGCTTCTCAATTGGAGCACCCAGCCAGCTGGAGTGTGGCTCGATAGGAGCTGAGTGAGAACGGGAAGGGAAACCCTGACGTGCTAGATACCTCAGGGGTTTCCCCTGTACACATCCGTCAGCTATGAATGCCCAAGATGTTACCGTTTGTCTTAAGTAAATAAATCACGCCCTGCATCCGCCAGGCAGCAAGTCAACGAATGAAGACGACGTGGCCTCGAACAACTCTGGGGCTCATACTTATATAGTAAGACCCCAGGTGTTCGTTATTACATCGTTAGCCAGCATAGTGATAAAAGCAGCTATTGGGATTCGCTCTGTAAAGGCGGACAAGCACCGGAGTGGTTCGCGAGCACAAGGTAGGAACCCTAAGAATGTGCTCAGTTTTATATATGCTGAATAACTGGTTTGTGCATTTATAACCTCAACATTGAATTACTGTAAAAAAAAAAACTATGAACTGTAAATATATTTACAAACTCCAGTTAGTTCAGAATGGGGCAGCTTCCGTGCTAACTAAAAATGTCAAATTTGATATCTGTTCTGTTCTGACAGCTCTGCACTGATTACCATTAAGATTTTACATTGGTTACAAAATACTTAACAAAAAGCCATACATGGCCTGGCCCACAGGACCAGTAGACATAAATTAGCACTTGTCTTTTTTGTTAACAGGAATCCTTGTGTGTGAAGTGTATGAAAGTGAAATGTTATATTAAATTTGGTATTCTTGTAAAAGACAAGGAGAAGACCATCTGCCAAATCTGGGAACTGTCTATGTCTATGTCTGACAGACATAACTAAATTGTATGACGCCAAAACCTTCTACGACCATAAATGACAGTGTTAATCTTATTGTTATTCTTATTATATCTTATATTTTTATATTATTATTATTGTTAATCAAATTGTTTTGAACAAAGCAGAGCTAGGAGATACTTATCACCCACTAATTGTGGATGTTTTCCAGAATAAACTGGAACATAGGGAATCAGGAGATCAGAGATGATGGGCAGTTTGTTCTACACCATTATGACCATGAAAGATCATAAAATCTGCACAGAGGGTGTCAAGAGTAATGTATGCATGACACCTGCTGTTTAAATATAATTTGTGTTCTGTGTTGTAGGAATTAAGTTTAATCGGATTAACCATCCCCTGTGGGATGTTTTTAGATCTTATTAGGGGCCTTTAAAAGGGGCCCCAGAACTCAGAAAGGTGAGATTTTACCTTTTCCTTCTCATGGGATAATGGTGTATTCATGAACTTAACTAAATACATGTTAATTTCTTCTTAGAACTTAGTCTCTGTTTAAGGAGGGAAATAGATTCTGTCAGCCTTATAAATCCCGCGAAACTGTGTAAATATTATGCTATTCTACACGTGCTCTCCGAAGCTGGTGCAGTCAGATAGGTTAGCTACAAGCTGGTGAAGCCTGCTGTAGTATAAAGGCTGAGTTTTGTCCTCTATGGCTTCCCATGTCTGAGTGAGCTCAGGTTCACTGCCAGAAACAGGGAAGAGTCTCCATAAGCTGAGCAGCAGACAGAAACTCCCTGTGTTTACAGCCATGATTATAGAACACAAACACACTGTAACGTGGAATTAGAAGTACACGTAGCATAGCTCATTCAGTAAGTACAACTTCTGCAGTGCTCCGCTTTATACAGGACACAATTTGCTCTCTGTGTTCAGGTGAGAAACAGTACTTCTTGAAACTTGAGCTTGTTCGGAATGTTTTGTCGTAAAAACTTTTAACGTCGAGTCAGCCTGTTAGTAGGGTATAGTAAACACAATTTTACATAGAAAGTGCGTACCATTTTCAGCAGCATCAGTGGCTCTTAGTGACAGGATAACGATACTATTCAGAAACACTAATATTGCGGACAGTTTCGAGTGACAAGTCAATCGAATCTATATATCGATTGTGTGAATGTATCGAACCGAAACCTACACGGACAGGACATGCAAACTCCACACTGGCGAAATCTGGTCTCGATCGGAGCGGGGAGCCTCAGATCGCTGGAGCTGTGCGGCGACCCTACGTAACTTATTTCAACACGTTTTATTGTACTCAGTAGGTTTGCGGGCAGCCACTGCTTTTCTATTTTCATATACATTATTAGTACTGGGTCGGACCATTTTCCTTTAGACCTGCCTTAATTCTTCATGGCATAAATTCAACGTGGGGCTGGAAAACTTTCTCGGGGATTATGGTTCACAGTGACATAGCATTAAGCAGCTGCTGCAGATTTGTTGGCTGTTCATGATTTGAATCTTCCATTCCACCACCTCTTAAATGAGCTAAATTGGCTTGAGGTCAGGTAATTTAAGTACAGTGAATTCTTTAACATGTTCAGGAAACCAGTTTGAGATGATTTGAGCCTTGCGACATGGTGTGTTATCCTGCTGGGAGTAGCCATCAGAAGATGGTACACTGCTCATAAAGGGATGGACACAGTGAACAACAATACTCAGGTGTTAATGGGCCCAAAGTGTGGCAACAAAATGTCTCACCTGTTGTGGTCTTCTGTTTCTGTAGTTCATCTTCTTTAAGGTTTGACATGTTGTGTGTTCAGAGATGCTTTTCTGCATAGATCATTAGTAATGGGTTTTTATTTGTTATTGTTGACTTTCTGTCAGCATGACCCATTCTAATCTTACCTCTGTCATTAACACAAGGTCCTTTCACCCATGCAGTGAGCTGCCGCTTGAATTGTTGCTATGTGATTGGC
>JAUZST010000073.1:86680-120542 GCA_034779995.1 Parotocinclus haroldoi | reverse complement strand
AGCACTGTCATCTTACAGATCTTAGACCCCAATCCTGGGCTCCACATGGGTTCTCCCCATGGGTACTCTCTGGGTACTCCACTACCATCCCACATTTCGAAAACATATCGCTTAGGTTAACCGGCATTTCCAAAGTGCCCTTTGTGTGTGAATGTGTGTCTGAAGCTAGGCACCGGTTCTCCCGCGACCTTGACTAGGATAAGTGGATAAGACAATAAATGAATGAATGAATAAATGTATACAATAGCGTAATGACCATCAACGATGTTGATGGTTTTCGATGGTTGGAACCAAAAATTCTAAAAACTCTTTTCCATTGATCTTCATTCCGGTTTTTAGCATATATTAACCTTTTCACTTCTGAAAAAAGTAGTTTCTGTGCTGCTACCCTACTACCCTGCGACATTCCTGATCAAGCTTCCTCAGACTGTAGAAAAGTGAACTTGGTATGCCGCAATAGTTCCCTGCCAAATAAACCAAATCCCACCCCCACCCCAGGGGGCCCACCAACAACTTTGGAAACCACTGCACTAAACAACTGCCAGTGAAGCATATACAAGCTGCTTTTTCTACAAGCGTATTTTCACTTATTTATTTTTAAATGTGTTTATTGCATATTCATTGTATTCTAATAATGAAACTGAGAAATAATGATATATGTTCAGTACACCATTGCCAAAACAAAAAAACCTAATGAGGGCCTATGCTGTATATTGCAAATTTACAGCATTTATCATATAGTCTTACAATTCTAGCCATTGTGGGTTAAGGGCCTTGCTTAAGAACTTAACTGTGGCAACTTGGCAGAGGTGGGATTTGAAGCCTGGACCATCAGGTCCACAGTCCAATACCCTAACTGCTAGGCTACCACAGTCTCTAATCCGATCTCCTCTAAAATACATCACTTGCAAAACAGTCAGTAAACTCATTCATCCATTATCTTCCACTTAATCCACACGTGGTCGCGGCCCAGCCAGTGCCCACCCGGCAACTTTGGGCTCAAGGCATGGAAAAACCCTAGACAGGGCGCCAATCCATTGTAGGGTGCGCACACAGTCACGCACTAAGGGCCTCTTTACAGACACCAATCTTAAGTACCAGGAGTAAACCCACACACACACTGGAAGGACATACAGACTCCATACAGAAAGGACCCAGGCCTCTTCACCCTGGGACTGAACTCGGGACCTTCTTGCTGTGAGACGACCCACCAAACAAAAATTGTTGCATTGTGAATCATACACTCAGGAGGCAGTCCCTGACTCCTTGTGTTGTCAAGTCTACATGTGTTTACAGCTCTTCTCTATCTGATTGCATTTGCATCCATCAGTATTATTAGACTAATTATGGTAATTGTCAAAACGGATGACTGTATTATTAGTGTGTATGTGAAACACAACCATTATGTTTACACTCCACACTGGTTGTCAGCCTGCCTGTAAACTTGTGGCTGAAGCTATATTTATGCCTTGCCATAAGAAATTGTTTCTCTATAGTGGATTGCTGGAATCAGAAATATTTTGACTGTTCAGGCTAAACAGCATAAAGTAGTCTTATATCTATTCAATGTTATGGTGACATATTGGAATTAGAGCACAGTGGTGTGGTAGGTTATGCTGTCACCTCATGACTCCAGAGCCCCATATTCGAGTCCCAGGCCATCTGCTGTAAGTGTGGAGTTGGCTCTATATCTGAGTGGGTTTCCTTCAGCTACTTCATTTTCCTCCCACATTTTAAAGTCATTTCTAATGCCAGTTGCCTTCCCTAATGTGTTTCAGTGAGTGTGTGTGAGTCATTCCCACCTTGTACCTGCGACCCTGGCCAGGATAAACAGGGGTAAACCAGGATGCTTTACTTGGAAAGCTCTGCGATGGACTGGCGACCCATCCACGGCATGCTTAATGTTTTTACTGCGTCATTCAGCCAGGTAGGATAGACTACTGCACATGTACAATGAGTGCATTTAGAAACCAACAATTTAAGGTACCATTCTACCTAAAAGTGCATGAGTGAAATTACAAATGAGTGAACAAACCGCTCCAGAAGACAAAATACAGACACCATTAGACTATGTCATTCGATTTAATTCTCACTCTCATGGACGTGGTTTGTCTTTGAAAAAAATGAATGTTGCTCAAAGAACAGCAATCTGCAGACTATGTCGGAAATTGGTTGGCCTTAAAAAACTTTTTTTTTTCTACAAATAATATAAACATTACGACAGATTTGGAAGGCTGATATCCATGATAGGTTTAAACCCAGAAAATATACAATTATATACAATATACAGTTTTTTTTGTCAGTATCACACACCCCTCTCCCTCAGTGTTGCCCTGAATTGGAAAAAGATTGAATTAAATGTGAAAAAGTTGTGTACCATTTAAACATGGAAACTAAAGGCACCTGTTTTCAAATTAAGGCACTTTAGAGGTTTTGCATAACAATGAGAAATTTAGGTATGGTGTATCAATTAGAACCATAATACAATATGTGTTTACCTCAGCTTTCCACCTTATAATCTTCAGCCATCCACACAGGTATCATGCATGCCTCCTGCTGGCTAACACAATGGGAGTGATAGGGACCCTTCCAGTTTTCTCTATCGCAGAGAGCACATGGCTCAGCTGCTGTTCAAACCTGAATCTCGGCCTATTGATGCAGACCTTGGAGTACACACGAGCTCAAATACACAATAATGTCATAAACCATATGATACATATGATCACTTTACAACACATATTCTAGATTATATATATTTTAAGCATAAACACTAAACGGCGCGTTGAATTTTTTGCATTTCCACTTTGTGGCGCACCAAAAGAGATATTTGAATGATGACCAAAGTAAAACCATTTAAGTTTGGAGATGTAAGTGAGAGTAATGTTAGTCATGCCCCGAGGTGAGGGCTTTACTGAGGTTGAATTTTTTTCAGTCTGTTGTTATAGCACCAGTGAGTGTGTGCGTGTGCGTGAGAGGTTTAGGTAACATTATGAGGACCAAATGTTTAGGATAGAAGGCTCTTACATGTTTTACCTTATGATGACATGTGGATGGAAACGCTTGGAGCGTTTCCTTTTTATTATTTCCTTCTTTTTTTTCTTCAAAAATTGCTATTTTAGTCAAAACATTTGATTTAGGTCACTGAGGTTAAGTTTAGGATCAAGTGTTTGGATAGCATTCATTAACTACAGCAATATTGTGTGAATGGCAAGTCCCCACAATGACAGAAAGACAAACTTTGTGTTTGCACGTGTGTGCGTGCGTGCGTGCGTGTGTGTATGTGTGTGTGTAATTGAGGTGTGCTCTGAGGCGGTGACCAGGCTTAGTCTCCTGAGATCACAGAGATATTGCCTCTTGTGGGTGGTTCTGCTTCAGGCATTGTGTACAGGAGGGGACTGAGATTCGCTGCCCTTGCTTACCTCGTCTCAAACTCAACCTCGTATCTAGCGTTGAACAAGCCTGAGCTCAAAACAGTGTCAACTGCTGCTGCACTGCAATTCTATTTAAACTAAACTGGCAAGGCTGCCTTAAAAGGTAACTCTTTTATATCCCACACTTTAATCTTGCCATGTTTGGTATTACGTCCAGTCCTTGGTGCCGCAATCTCCAGACTACTGGCTTCCCTAACTGGTGTCGTGATCGAAGAACTTTGTCACATCTGTTGTTAAATCTAGATGTCAGCAGCGCACCTTTGTACAGAAGGCAAGAGTGGGCAGATAAATCACGCTTAGAAGCTTCACACGTGTGAACACCCGTCCACAGTCAATGACTTCAGCAACGGCTGTTCTCATCTCCCCTCGGCCAGTGCCAACTCCTCTCTCTGTTCTTCTCTCCCCATGGCTGGCTTGCTAGTGGAGACACGCACACTTCTCGTTGATCAAACACAGCTTAAACGGCACCTCCTCTTCTTGCTGGAACATTCTTTAGGTCCAGCTTCGTCCTGGCCACCTGTAAGAGCCTGAACCACAGCAAGAATGGACCTAATCCTGGGAACTCAGCTCACTGCTCTTAAAGTCTGTAAATGGCAAGGGTTTTAGGTGTACAACAAGAATCGGCCAAACTATTTTAATCCATGTGATGGAAGAGCGACGTAAACCCTGGAGTCTAGAGCTAAACTCAAAGGCAGTGAAGCCCGTCAGGCGTTTTCAGCCTTTTTTTCTGGTTCCAATGCACTGAACCTCACATTACAGCTCTCTGTTTCAGAACAAAGAGAGGTGATAGCTCCTTGCTCTCATATTCCCACACAGACAATGTACAGTATACAATATACAAGCTGGTTAGTGACAGAGTCTGCTCTTTTCAAAAAATGATCTGCTCATCTGAACCATGCCCTGATCAAAACAAATTGCAGAGGACAGTGGATGAAAAACGGAAGAGATGCATGAAAAGAATACAAAAGCATTTCCAAAGACCTGAGCATTCACCAGTCCATAACAAAACATTTTTTTAAATGGAGGAAATGCATTATTGTTGCTACCCTCCCTTGAAATGAGCAACCTGCAAAGATCTTACTATGACCACAACAACCAATGAGGTAAAAAAAAAGAACATCAATTTGTAAATCTCTTGGAACAGGCTCCATTCTCTTTTGTGTATACTACAAGTAAAACAATGCAGAAGAGCAGCATTCACAGAAGTAATAAGGGCTCTCTCACAAAGAACACTGTTGCACATTGGAAGTTGGAAATCAAACTGATGCCCCACAGTTCTGTTTCAGACAGAATTCTGTGCTCAGATGGCACCAGAATCAACTTTTCAGCAGAAATACACAGCGCTAGTGTATGTTCACAAACACAAACATGTCATCCCCGTTGTGCATTTTGTGAATTCAGAACCAAATGATAAATTTAAGGCAGAAGCATAGCTTAACAAAGTCATTCAGCATGTGATGAAAGAGGTACATTTTAAGTCATTAAAGAGAACTTTGGTGTCGCATGTTTCTACTGGTTGTGGGGTAGTTCCTCCCAAATTAGTCTCTAGAACTGTTTAGTGTAGTAAGTGCACTTTCCAACAGTGTTCACAGCTCTGAGCCACACAAGCTGCTTGTTTTGGATAGGACCAAGAGTTAGTTTGCTATTAAACATGTCAACATACATTTTTCTAGTATAGATAGTGAATAGTCAATGTGTTTAATGAAGCTGTGAAAACAACACTAAACTGTTAGGCTGGGCCAGACCACATTATGATTAATTAATGTAAAAATTCCAGTGTTTTACAGTTATTAAGTATTTTACAGTATTCTACTGTTTACTCGACTTTTGGATTTATGTGATGGCAGTGTGTTTGAAACACTGAGCACACTTTTTAACATTATTATGTATAATCTAAAATACCGTATACTAGAAGCAAGACTAGTTTTGTATTGCATCAATATTGAATAAACATACTTGGAATGTTTTTACTAGGTGGTAACTGTCAGGTAAACCCAACCCCTTCTGAACCTGACTGATAAATAAATTTAGTCGTGATCTCAAAATAAATCTCATGATTAAACTAAACATTTAGGTCCTTTACGCATAAAATGCATCATGAACATAAATCCCAGCACTGATGTATTTGATTATTCTCTTCATCTCCCCCCCCACAGGTTTTTAATGTGGTTTCAAGGGACCGGCATGTCAATGCCAAATGCTTGATTCTGTGGTCCATACTTAACAGTGGGGGTCAAATTAACCTTGATTGTTTGTTACCACAAATCTCTATTTTTGTTTCATATAACCACAGAACCGGTTCCAAACCAAGTTCCAGTAGCATCTAACAAACTACAGGCGCATACGGTGGTTAGATGAAAGAAAAGACTTCTGGAACTCCTTTCAAATAGTTTGCTGGCTTGGATGTGGCGTCTAATTGTAGATTTGGAGACTCGGTGACCCCAAAATGCTTCCATCTTCTGCAAATCTTCAACTGAGAGCCTAAGCGAAGGCTCTGTAACGATATCGCTCGCCGTGGGGGCGAGCAAAATGCACTTGCATAATCTTCCAGGTAGGTCCTATATTAGAGTATGAGCATTTTTCAGGGGTGTAATTTATAGATTGTCTTGTTCAACATACATTTCATTTGTGTATTCTGTACATTTTTAAAAAGGATCTGGCTGCTGTGGGATATCATATTTATACCCCATTAATGCTGGGGTCCATAAGTGACTGTTCTAAATGAAAACATGCATCCATTTTAGGTTTGGTGCCCAAATTTTAGCTGTAGCTGCATTACCCTCGACATTAGAACCGTCAATTCCATCTTCAGTTACCTGTGACAAACAACTAAAGTTTTAAACTTGCTGTTTTGATAACTTTGATCCACAAGAGATATTGCAAATCTCCTGCTACAATTCGATTGTGGCAATTGATTTCTGACACAATACTGGTCTTCTTTGATATATTACATGACCACTATCTCACTGGAAAAAACTGCCCTTGATCCAATTAGGCGGCTTTCAAGATGACGACATAACTGAAAGATAGGCCCCCTCACCCATTACTTGCTGGGGTATTCAGATATGTCATTTCCTATATTGTTTCTGAAATAAAACAAATCCATGACTTTTGACTCACCCTGTATAATGATACTGAATGCAAAACAAATGACAAAATAATTCTAATCTTCTTTGTATTCTTGCTTTAAAAAATCTTAACATGGCCCCGGTCTTGACTTAAGAACTATGTATAGTTCTTATACATTCATTTGCTAAAGTGTTTGGAAGTAAAAAAAACCCCACAAAGTATCTCTGGCTTCGGAAAACACTCTCACTTGTCCTACTAATAGCAATGTCCACATCAAAGGCTCGTTCAAGAGATAAAATGATGCTGGCATTTCTTTGGTCTCCACGTTTACAGTTGGGAGATAGGTGTTAGCATGGGCCGAGCTCCATTTGGTTAAGTGACTGACAGGCTGCTAATGTCCCTCCATCTCCTGCTGTCACCGGTGCTAAGCAGCTCCTGGCAGATGTTATCAGAACTGTCTGCTGAAGAGTGAGGTGTCCTGGGCCTTTTTTTAGTCAGCTCTCTCAGCATTGGAAGACACCGTTGGCACAACACTCTCCAGACCCTTCACAAAGTGCAGGGTTCCTACGTATACTTGTCCACTCTCTTAGTGGGGGTTACAAAAGGGACATTTCTCAATGGATTAAAAAGCTTTTTTATCAGGGGCTGCTTGGCCACTTCACGAGAACAGATTGATGTGGTGAGACAAGAGTGATGCACAGCTAAGTCCCATAGTACTGGGTCTAACTTGATGACAGGATGTCAGTAAAGCCACTGTATACCACAGTGAACACATACTGAAGCTAGGATGCCATATGCGACTTCAGAAGCAGGTTCTTCTTTGTTTAAGGACAAATCTGTGTCAGTTTAAAAATAAGCATTACCAGGGTGACTGCAATAGTTCCCTACCACTTCCTAGTTCACAATGAAAATAGGAATCCCATTTTTTATACACCTATTTTATATTGGTTGCATAGGTCATCAACATTGTGAAAATAATAATAATAATATATAATGTTGTGCAGCACGGTGGCTCGGTGGGTAGCTCCATTGCTAACTCACTGGCTTTTCTGTATTGAGTCTGCATGTCCTCCCCGTGTCTGTATGGATTTACTCCGGTTTTCCAAAGACATCCTATGATGGATCGGCACCTCATCTGGTGTTGTTCCTGCCATTGCGCCCAGAGTTGCCGGGTGGGCACTGGCTGATCTGCGACCCCGTGTGGATTAAGTGGAGGCTAATCCCTGGGTCTGGGTGTGAAGGTCATTATCCAGGTGTACCCAGTGTTTTCTGGGATATGTTATGGACTCCCAGAGCCCACTAACCCACACTGACCTAGTGGTGGTTCTGGATGGCAGTGACCCTAAGACAATAAGTTTGGCCCCCCTAAATGAGGAGTGAGTTCCCTTACTCTTGCACACAAGGCAACTATACACATGTAGGTAGCAAGTAAGTGGCCCATCTGAGGCTGTACTCACACTAGGCGAGCCTTACAGTGCCTAACAAACACGTGTTCATGTGGATTTGGGTTTTGACATAAAGTACAGTGCAAAAGTCTTAGGGCATCATTAAATTTGTTGTTTTAACAATGTTGTAATGGCTATATAAAACATTGTTGACGACTGCAATCTTTTTGATATTTTGCCAATTTTTTGAGAATTTTCATCCTGTTTCCCTTCCAAAAAAGTGGTTTCCTGACTGGGGTCCTTCCAAAACGGCTATTCGATCAAGCTTTTTTAAACTGTAGTAGAGTCAACTTGGCATTACAATGAAGCTTTTAGATCTAGTGTAAGGGGACTAGATCACACTAAATACTTGCCTCTGTAGCCTATATAAGGTGCTTTTCTGGCTGGATACAATTTTACTGCATTTTCTTTGATGTTTTCCGATAAAGAGACTGATAAAAAATGATATATGACCATTATACCAAGAAATAATGTTGATTATTTTGCTATTACATTACAGTCAATTCTCGAAGCTGGCTGGGGGTAAATCATCATAGCCAAGCAACTGGTTTGGAGCATCTCCTCAAGAACAAGGCTGGCGCTGCCTACCAACAGAAGTGCTACTGTGGTACAAGTCGCAAAAATATTTAATGCTAGTTACAGGGGGAATCTGTGTCATAGAAGAATCCCTCTGTTGGGCATAAAGCTCTCTAGTTGCAGATCAGTCAATGTATTCACAATGATAACCTCTGGTCACTGGAAAAAGAGTCACAATGGGATCCTATGGCAATGGATAAAGATTGTGTGATCTGATGAGTCACATTTTCTTCCATCATGTGGATGGTCGGGTATGTGTGCACGTTTTACCTGGGAAGGTGAACAGTGATGGCACTCGGATTCACTGTGGGAAGACTGGTGAGAGCGTGTAATCTCCTGGGTAAAGTTCCATAAGGAAACATTGAGTC
This sequence comes from Parotocinclus haroldoi, assembly GCA_034779995.1. NCBI lineage: Eukaryota > Metazoa > Chordata > Actinopteri > Siluriformes > Loricariidae > Parotocinclus > Parotocinclus haroldoi. The sequence continues at coordinate 111,653 of JAUZST010000073.1, read as the reverse complement.
TGGGCTTTCATATGGACATTTATTTGACCCATAGCACCCCCCTAAACATTGTTACAAACCAGGTGCCTTTGACATTTTGGCTGTTTGGTGTATATTCATGTCCTGCAGGCCAACTACCAGCCCCTTCCCACTATCCCCCACCCCCATCTCACACACACACACACACACACACACGCCTTCCTTCTCTCTCTCCTTCTCTTTTTCAGCATATTTATTTTTACTGTGCATCCATATCCTAAAGGCCCCTCAGCATTTCAGGCCATTGAGAGGTTCTTAAGTGGATGATCGAGTGTTAACTGTGTCTTTTCAAACCTTGACATTTAATACTCAATATAAATCACCCCAGGGACCTGTTATTCTTTCAAGAATGTAATTACATACTTTCAAATAAAACTTGAAAGAAGCCAACAAGTTTTAAAACACAGTGTGTGCTCTCTGGACAGCAGGAAGGAATTCCAAGCAGTCAGAATATGCTAACATCCTGATGTGGGGGAACCATGAGATTTTGGCAAGACAGTGCAAGGCGATTAGCTCCTCGGTCTCGAGCAAGAAGATAGGAAGAAAATCAAAGAGGAATTTGAATGTTTCTGTCTGAGTGAATCACACTTTAGCTATTTAAGAATACATTATAGAGGAGATGTCAGAAATAGTCAGGAAAAAGGTTATTTAATTCTACTCAGTTTCTGTTAATGGCAATAACCACACTTGCACATTTATGATAGCTACTACACTACCCTTGTGTAAAATTGGAATGTGGGGACACCCATGGTCAAGCATGCCCTGCTGATCTAGGCATTGTGAGTCAAAAAATGGAAACCCTTGGTAAGGTAGCATGCCAACACAGACAACAAAGAAACAGTGTTATGAAATGTCTGGTGACAGAGTGGACCTGCCTCTGGTAATCTTGAGAAGGGTCGATCAACGGAACCACGAAGAAGCACCCTACCCTCAGGCAGTTACAAGGAAGACTGTTAGATAAACCAAACGTCACTACAGGCAGTACAGTACAAGACAAAAGTCTTGGGCCAGTATTATAATAAATATGCCATTGTTTTAGCTTAATACCTATTTCTTAGTGTCTTTATTAGAATGCAACCAGAAAAATACAATTTATATTTGTGCATTTGTATGCATTAGTAGGTGTTATTAGAAAAAAACCCCACCTTCTATAGACTTTAGTGGCAAGCATTTAGTGTGACTTTCTCTTATTCTCTTACACTTGAGCAATAGCAGCATCTGGCAGCTCAATTGGGAAGCCAAGTTAACCATTTTACGCTTTGAAGAAGCTTGATCAGAAATTGAGATTGTTTTGGAAATATAGCAGCCAAGAAACCATTTATTCAGAAGAGCAACAGGGTGAAAAGGCTAAGATACGCTAAAGCTCTCAAAGACTCCGGTTCCCTCCCACAGTCCGAAGACATGCGTGTTAGGTTAATTGGTGTCTCTAAATTGGCATTGACTTGTGTGTGTGTGTGTCTTTGACGACAGGCGATGCGACACGTCGGTCAAAGTATTCCCTCGTTGCGTCTTCGTGGGTATGAGCGGCCCCCGCATCCAGCGGGACTTGTACCACGAGGAAAGATGAGAAGAAGAGGTCATACCATTTCTTAAAACAACAAACCAAATCAAGAAATCGAGGCGTAACAGCAGTGATCTACAATCTAAGTAGCTTTTCATATCTTGCTTCTGGTGAAATGCGGGTTGTCAGCTTTGTTTTTAGTGTTTGCATTCTGTCACAAGAAGCTTTCACCTTTCAGATCTCAGGCTAGTTCTGCAGTGTACAACTGACCAGGGCTGACCTCATGTGTTCATGGAAAAATTAGGGAGTGTGACATGCCATCTTAAACAGCAACGCCATGGTTTAGTTGAAAATTGAACATATTTGGAACTGGCACACAAGCATAAAACACTGAAAAAACAGACTTGATGGTGAATAAACAAGAAAGATTATCTCCTATGACTCTAAGATGAGAGCTATCTGCTGGAAATAGCAATACCTGTTTGAACCCCAGGCTGGACTTTCAGTGCGAAGGCTGGGCGGTGTGCTTATTAATGCTGTGATTTACTGTTGCCCTGTCCAGGGTGTACCTCTGCCTGAACCCAGTGAATTCCAGGGCAGTCTACTGGGTCAGAATCAGCGAGTGTAAAATGGGATGCTTATACACAAAAAAAAGGTGTAGAACCTGAATGAACCTTTTCACACCTTGACTTTGAAACATGTATTTTTCCCGGTAATTTACTGGGAAGGCTTTACATGTGAAAGCTCTTCAGAGTAAAAATACTGATTAAACGCACACCAAAAAGAAAATGCTGTAAAATTACAGGGTGGCATCATGTGCGAATAAAATGTTACACTGGTACCTAGTGAGGGGAGTGATTAAAACATTATTATAGTGAAGAGACAACAGAAGAAAAGCTTTAACGTTAACTAATATACAGACAGGATTTGTTTTGTCGACATGCGGAATATAACGAGGTGGAATTACATAACATTTATAACACGGCACCAAGTTGGACTTGATAATTACTAGGCTACATGTCCATAGCGTTATTTGACTTTCACAACAATAATTACTTTGCTTCACTTATCTGATGGATAAAAACCCAGTCAAGTATTGTTTTAGAGAGAAGACGGTATGAACCGCTTTCCAATGCGTCTTTATACTTTAGCTCAAAACTCCTTAACTAACACGCTCAAGGGAATCCATATTCATTCGAACATACCATGAAGTATGCCATTATTTTTTACAGTTTGAATTTATTGAAAGGACAGCCCCTTGAAATGTAACGTCTCACTATCAATAGGGTACCATAAGCAGATAAAGAACAAATAATCTCCCCAAAATTCTAGAACCTTACGTACAGTACACATACACAAATATGTATTGTACATATGTAATGGAATATTGCATATGCCGGAGTGGAACTAAGAGAAGATACTGAGAAATATGTATTAATACACAAGGTAAAGTCAAAATAAACACATTTAAAAACAACATGTAGCCAGTGAAACTCTTCTTCTTGCTTTTTTTTTCTTCAGGGACCATTACATGATACTAACTATATAAGTTAAATCACATTCCGTAGGTAGACTATTCTGACAAAAGCTAATTTTCATATACTCCTGGGCAAAAAAATAGGCACAAGCTAAAAGTTTTATGTACGCTTGTAGTGGTCCTAACAACAAACCGATGGGCAGAAAAGCAGCAAATGACAGAAAAAGTATTTCTTAGACCTGTGTTGCCATTTGCTGATCATTGCTGCAGTGAAGCTGAAACAGGCTTACTGTACACATACCAGTTTTAGTTATTCTGAAATTTCTCAGAAAGTTAAAGTTACAGCCAATATCTATTTCATTCTATTCATTCTTACCGCTAATATCTATTCAACCGTTTGACACATCACTAAAACATTTAAGAAAATCATTGGGTAAGGCGATCCAATACTAACTTACTTGATCTGTTTGCTTAATTCTGTCTAAATATCTGATCAATTTGTTTTCTGTTGGTGCCATTAAATGTGGGTTTGACCATTGTCCCAGGACTGTACATTCCCATGTAAAACTAATTCCAAACAGGAAAAGTTGTGTGATTCAAAAATCAGATTACTGTTCATTTTGACTTTTTCTTAATACAACCGTTACTGGCCAGGGTCATGAGGGCTCCTGAGAACACATGGCACAGATTCAAACAGTGCTGAGTTGAGGATCACTGTTGCATTGCCATGGAGAATCCCAAAGCTGACCCTCCTCACTCAGCACCTATCCCTGTGTGCATGTGACTCCCATCCTGGCTGTATCTGGGTCCCTGTGATGGTGGGCTATGGCATCAGTTCTCTGCTCATGTAAAGAACAAGAAGTACTCTTGTGAATGGCACGGTCTATAATGTGGAATCTTTTCTAGGTGACTCACTTCCAAATTGCTCAGATAATACCGTGTTTAAATGTGGAGAGGACGCAACTGATAAACAAACTCAAGAGTTTGAAATTCCACCAAAGGAATTGTACGTGTGGTTTATTCAACGTCATATGTTGTGTAATGGCTTTTCATGTGAGAGGATGTAGCTTGGTAAATCACCATGTTAGGGCTGCTTGTGTGAATGACACAAAATCAGGACATTACGGGTAAAAGTACGCTGGTAGTGATCTGTGATCTACTTCACAGACAGAGTTAGAAAGCAACTGTCTGCAAAGCTGTATCTGCTAAGATCTCACCCTGTGAGGTCACACGTTTAAAGGCTATACTGAGCGTACTTAGCATCGTCTCGGCTTGGTGGAGCAGTGTGTGGTCAGGCAGTTAGGTCATTTTGTGGCTTGCAGAGTACAAAAAAAAATCACCAGTTTAACCTCCTCCTCTTTATCCACTACCCCTCCTTCTAACGTTTCCACATTTCTAATCTCCGTAGGACTTAATGCACTGCATGTGAAGGTTTATGGAAAAAGAGCAACAGCAAGAGCCAAAGCCTTCAGGTTTGACCCGAGAGTCATAATTAAACAAGGAGGATATTTGACTGACTTTAAAGAGAGTCCCTCTCAGCTTCTTTCCGGACGGCATGTAATTACCAGGGCAAGCGCCGCTGAAGCTCTGGGAGTGGTCAGGATGTCTTGGCAGAACTCAGGGCAAAATAACTTTCTGTGTAAGTATGGGTCTGCTCTTAGCCTTGCTTGAAGAGCCACTTACTGATACTACCTCACACAGAAATACACACAGACACATATACACTGTGCCACAAATGGCCAGCTGAAAAGCCAAGACTTTCCACCTTAAACTAAACACATAAACCTTGACGGCACCATCCCATTACTGAGCATGTCCTCTCCAGTGCGCAAACCAGCCATCATCTAAAACCCTCCCTACCTAGAAGAGAGAGAGACTGAAGGTGAGAACAGATACCGGAGTCTGTATAACTGGTTTTGAAGGGGTCAGGGCAGAGGGGTTTGCACAAGAACACCCATTTGTTGCAAGCCTGCTTCCTATCATGTTTTTCTGGATGGCTGACTTAAAAGTTAATTTCTAGCTGCACTTGTAATTGTAGGTCATTTTGCCCATGAGTGCAATTTCAGTTTTGATAAACAAGTTCCTTTTGCTGTGCAGTGTTTATTTTCTGTGCTTTGATTTGAGCACTCAGTGTATGGGGAGCGGCAAAGTGCACTGTGTTTAGGTTGCAGGCTGCCTCTGCTTTAGTCTTTACTAGCTTTGAGTTCTGGGGCCGTGCACACGCGGACGGAGAATCCTCACTAAGCTGAAACACATATCTCGACAGATTTATGAAAACACCCATGACTGTTTCTCATCATAAATCAGAGGTTGGCAGTTAAAATCAGAGTGAATTCTGGATACAAGGATGAAAATGCTTTCACTCCCACATTTATTTCTAAGACATTTCGAACCACCCATTATTAATCTAATAATAGCCCAAGAATTATCATATTCTTCCGAAGAGTAATCATTCTATGCAGACATACTTTATTTTGATGATACTTGTTTATAATGCCAACAGTTAAGATCATAGTGAAAACATTCCAATTCTCAAAACCTGTAAATTGGGGTGTTTACGGTCTACAGTTAGAAAACTTTTTTTTATTTATTTTAAAAATGTAAAGTCTATCATGGATCAAAGTCATCCAGTTTAAAAAACAATAATCAGATAGTCAAGTCTTCCACTGAGGTTTGTCCTTGCCTTGGTTTTCTTGTACCATTTGTTATCAACTGAGGCATTTTTTCTGTTTGAACTTGGTGGAAAAAGTGCATACACTGGTTCATGTGTTGCTTATAAACCTAAAGTGGAAGCCACCGCAACAAGGCACAACAGGAACCCCGGCAGATACTGAAGTGCAGGCTTTTATGCAGGGAAAAATGGGTCAAACACATTATTGCTAGGTATCAAGGTTTTAGTGGTCCCAACAGCAAATAATTGGTAAAAATATCAATCATTGATCAACTAGATACAATAAATTAGTATAGGAAAGTATTTACCTTTCATTTCCTTTAATGTTCAATTCTTATTGTGAGAGGGTCGACCCATTATTTTAGTAGCTAATAATATAAAGGAGATTTGCTGTACCTTTAGGGTCTTGTAAATTACACAATAGCTGCAGGTGGCCAGATGAAGGCCATTTTTGTGGTTTCTGACAGCAAAACCTGCATGATTTTTGCCTTGCAAATTTGCAAAAAGAAATTTTGCACAAGAAGACTATGTAATTGAATTTCCCTGTTTCCAGCTACGGAACAGTTCGCAGCAACATTGAGCAGTTGTGAGCAAATAGTGGCATTGCTCTCAGGAGTGCATTTCTTAGTTCTTACTATTTTCTGACCAATGATTTGATGTTGCGATAATTAAAGCTTGTTAAAGTAGGCAAGTTTGGCACAGAGGTTTATATATAATACCTCATTCACATGAAGTAATCTGGGGCCCACCTGCTTTGGCCATGTGACAACCACAGACCCAGCATCTACCCCAAGGAGTACTGAGACTCAACCTGCGCCTATTAAAATGTAATGGAAATAAGAAGCTGTACAGAAAGACGTTACCTTACAAAAAAGTCGTGGGAGTACTGAAGTGTAGCCATTTACACTCAAAAATAAATAAATTAAATAAAAATTAACTTAAATTCAAAGCAAATAACTGGACGGAAAAAGCAATAGTTATACAGATAAAATAGATACAATAGCTTTAAATTACAGTAAAGTAGCTTCTTAAACCACTGTGCGACCCAATCACCTTGCAACTGTTATGTCTAATTTTTTCCTGACGTGTTTTATAAATTACGCTTTAAAACACGCTCTTTTCAAGTTTGTTACTTTCAAAGGTTAACCTCTTTATAATATCACATTTTTTCTCTGAGTGGTTAGCACTCAGAGCGCCAGAGTCAAAAAAATTGTTTGCCATCTGTATGTAGTTTGCATGTTCTCCCAATGTCTGGGTCTTCTGTGTTCCCTGTGTCCATGAGTGTGTGCATGTGACTGTAAACACAGAGCCCAGTATATTGCAGGGTTGACAGGTGTCGCTTTGAAGTGCCAATGAATAATACACCAATCGGCCTTCCCTCCCACAGACACAGCCCATGTGATGGCCATACTTGCTGGAAGGCTCCAGCAGGCCTTGGATCGGGTCACCTCTCTGTTCCACAGGAGCACACTCATTGTAATTTATAATGCATGCACAGCATTTCTGATTTCATGTTTACAAGAGAGGTTTAATACTGATATGTGTTCAGATCTTTCATTTTGTATTATTTCTTCTTATATTACATTGTGTAAGATAATACAAATAACTAGGAAACATCTTTTGTAGCAAGTGCGTTTGTTGCATAATATGAGCAGAAATTAAAAGACATTATGAGACTATATTGTGGCAAAATGACAAATATGTTACAACTACAACAGTCAATGATCTGGAATATGACACTATTTGTTAAACATATAAAACAAACTCACTAACTATTTAACTCACTTCACTAATTAATCTCCCGCAATTGCACTATTCCATTGAGGTACCAGAGACACATTGCATGGCCACATATTTTCCAAAAAAATCCAAAACATATAAAAAGTGTGATCCCAAAATGAGTCACATGCATTAGATCCAGTGTCTTTACAATAAGAGTCAAAAAATGACTGCAGACAACTGCAGCTGTAGGTCACACAGTGTTTTACAATCCAATGAGTCCTGGAATGTGGGGACATTCCTAATAGTGGATATAAATTAAACATCGCTTTTAATTTGCATACAGTACTATACAAACGTCTTATTATTCAATGGCCATATATAAGATATTGTTGACACCCTTAGTCCACAGTACTGTTTTCCACTGATCTTTATTCTAATCTTGGTGAGAGTTAGCACATCTTCACTTTTCAACCATGTCCCCCTTCCGAAAATGCAGTTTCTTGGCTGCTAACCGTCCAAAAAGACCGAAACAGGCTAAAACAATGGTATAGCTAATCTGTTTGTTAATTTCGTTTATTTACTGTTGCTCTTCAGCATCAAAGGCAATCGAATGAGGGACACAAGGTTACATTTAAACTAGTCATCTATACTCAAATAGGGGTCTAATTTAATTTCTGTCTTTGGACTGAGAGAACAAACCAGTATATGCAGAGTAAACCCAGGCAGACGTGGGGAGGACATACAAGCTGTACACAGAAAGAACACTGCTCCTTGGAATTGAACCCAGGACTATATCACATCTAATGGTGGCCTAAGACTTTTGCACAGTACTGTATGTCAGCCTATAATTTGGCGCAACGATAAAGATTTATAAAGTGAAATAATGTATTCTTCAAAGAGTGAATGTATGCGTTGATGTTTGAATGAAATCAATTAGATTTAAAGCAGTGTGCGATTGTGACATACTAAAATAAGACTTTGATGTAGCTTTGGCTCTATTAAGGGGAAGTATTGAGGTCTCAGAGCTTATCAGTATCACAGTTGCACATAAATTATAATATATGCTACATTTTCTCATAAACCATCAATTTTAACAGGTGGGATAGAAACCTGCCTTTGTACATCATACACGTTAATTCCACTTAATGTGATGGAGCCAATTCATGTTAGTTCTTGTCAGGTTCCTGAACAAAGGTTGACATGCGAGCAGTATAACATTAATCTCTGGAAACTGTAATGAACCTGTTTGTTGCCCTCTGCTTGCCCACCCCACCCATTTTCTGCTGTAAGCATCATCTCCCTGTGTGCCTTCCATCTTCTCCCTGGAGCCACAGATCAAAGGTAAGCACCAACCTTAAACAGGGCGAATATGTCACCTTGGAAACAATGACACATGGAAACAGTCTTACAAATTCGTAACCCAGTGTTACCCCTGAAGTTATTAGCACTATCTGCATGGAGTCTTTGCTTCAGCAGGAAAGAGGAAGTAAGCAAAAAGAAGGAGAAGAAGGGGGCATGTCTGGATCATGAGTGAGGTTTTAGCCAGATCTCCAATGATAGCACCAACTGGGATTAAGGTAACTGCCAACAGGGAGTCTCCACCTTAGCACACCACCGGCGGTAAGAGAAGGAAAGATGAGGTGGAGCAGGATGAAATGGGCACCTTTGGACTTTTAGTGAGATATGGAACCACACACAAGTTGCAGTCAGATCGCTAGCTTTGCCCACAGTGAGTCTCCCAGCAGGATCTCAGCTGTTAGCAGCCTGTAAAAGCCTTGTTTTATTGCACTGTTTCTGTTATTTATTTCTCACCCCTGACTAAGAGAATCACGAGCAATTGGCCTATGCAGCTGGCTCTGCCAGGCTCAACCGCCAGATGATTTGCCACCTGTTTTTGTACCATTTGCTAGAGACAGGCTGCTAATTAACACTGGCTTACACACTGGAGGCTCTGCATCCAAGTAGACACCTGGGTACCAGCAAAGCTAAAGCGGGGGCTACCTAGTCTCACACCATCTACCAAGTCATACAACTCCAGCAAATGCAAAAAAAAAATGATGAAAGCACCAGGATTTGGGAGTTTTTACCTAGACAGTCATGTTTTAGGAGAAGACAGCAGGCAGTGGACTGATGTCAGGGATCCCATTTCCAAATGGTTGTCTTATGCATCATGTATTCAGATCATATGTGGATACGTCATTAATCACAAGCATTTACAATTATACTTAACCAGTCATATTATTAGGTACATTTTGCTAGTACCAGGTTTGACCCCCCTTTGCCATGGCATAGATTTAACAAGGTGCTGGAAACATTCTTCCGAGAGTTCATAATTATATGATAGCAGCACACAGGATCTGCAGATTTGAAGGCTGCATATTCATGATGGGAATCTTCTGTTCCACCACTTCCCAATGGTGCTCTATTGGATTGAGATCTGGTGACTCTGGAGCCATTTGAGTACAGTGAACTAGTAGTAAAAACCAGTTTGAGCCTTGTGACATGGAACATTATCCTGCTGAAAGTACCTGTCAGAAGATGGTACACCCAGAGTGGCCCAAAGTGTGCCAAGAAGCATCACACCCCAACACCATTACACCACCAGCAGCAACCTGAACCGTTGAGACGTGAAAGGAAGGATCCATGTTTTCACAAAAACGTTCGTCCAATCTTCCATTGTCCACATTTGTGTTACTGTCAAACTTACCTCTTCTTAGTGGCAACCAGTGTGGTGTTCTGTTGCTTTTGCCCATCTGTTGCAAGGCTCGACATGCTGTGCATTCTGTGTACCTTGGTTGTAAAGAGTGACAGTTGCTTTTCTGTCTTTTTACGTCTGATATCATCACCAACAGTAACAAGTGCACAGACCAATTTGGGTATGAGAGGGCACAATGGTGGGAGCTGATCATATTACAGATTATTTTAGATGGTGGTATAAATGACTTATAAAAATGACCAGCATTGCAAGTCACTGCAGGGCCACGCGGGTTTTGACATCATAGATAACCTGTGCTATGTCATAAAGTATTGGGCGGATTTTGGCAGTCAGATGTGTTTTGGCAGAGATGGATTCACTTACAAATGAATATGTGACTACAAAGCGGTTTAAACAAGTGTAGTCAAACTGGATATCCCTGCCTCTTGGGGTGCGTTTATACACGCAATATTTGGCCTACAGATCCAATCCTGATACTCAAGACCCATGAATACAATCGAGTGTAAAGTGGGTCAGAAGACAGCAAGGGCACCGTCAATTTTATGTGGCCGTTTCGTTCTCGATTCTGAGCAAAATCCCCACTGTTTTACCATATCAATAAAGACACCTCCGCCAGTTGCACCATAACCGTTGTTATTATTACTTGCATCTGCAGGAAACCAAATAATGGCAGTTGGTCACATTTCATCAAGCTGCAGGAATCAGATTTGTAATTTAAACCATGAACCTCCTTTGAAATGTGACATCATTGCTTTTAGACTCACGTTCTGTATACTTGCCAAGGGTGAAAGCAGACATCTGGGCAGGGTGGGGACCAGGGCATAGTTAAGCAGAGTTTTATTTACATGCCTGTGTTTTGTTTGGGCTTGAGCACCATTTTTCAAGCTGTTTTTGCATGACAGATCCATTTCGCAGTAATTACTAGGCTTAAACGAGAACACTGAAGGATGATCTGCAAAAATCTAATGGAATGTCGGGTTCACCGATACAGGCAAAGCTGAGCTCGCTGCTGCTAATAAGTCAAATACTTCAGGGCTAACAACCTCAGTCCTAGTAACACTGAAGCCCCCTAGCCTTATCGCTAAGCCCGCTGATGCGATCCTACCCGACTACAGCCTTGCTAAGAGACGATACTGCTCTCTTACGAAGCTAGGGGTCACTCCAGATCAGGCTGCTTAGGGAAAGCGCTATCTCGCAGCTGTTCGCTGAGGACACTGAGGTCTCCAGGCATAAATTTCACTGATATCACCTCCATCAGAGGCCTATAAAGCTGATTTATTATAAATACAGCTCTCCTGTGTTTACTGCACGCATTCTTGTGCCTGCAACGTCTTTCTAAGTGAGCACTTGCAGGTGCTCAGCGGCCGTCTTAGTGGGGTAACGGAGGAAGAGCGGTGTAAGAGCAAAGGCAAAAATGGAATGAGAAAGAAAACAAGATGAAAGTGGCTGAGGAGATAAATAAGATAAAGAGATAAACAGGGATGAAAGAGGTTCATAAGCGAAAATAAGGAAATGAGGGAGAGAGCAGGAGATGAAGATAAATTAAGGGTACAGGGTAAGAAAACATGACAGCCATCACCTGGATGATTAAGCGGAGGCAGAGGTGATAAGGGTAATGTGCTAAGTGTTATGTTACTCTGATCGGCCCATGTTCAGACCCATTGCATAAATCTGAAGAAGACTTTTGAAGAAGGGGGGTACACTTGACTTATGTTAATGACAAGTCAATGACAAACATTCAGTCTTCTGACATATTTGAGAAAAAACTGTATTTCAAGAGTATTATATTTATATTACACTGCACCGTATTGAAGCACCATATAGTGAATACCTCAGTTATATCTTTCCTGGCAGTAGAAGAAACCCGAAGAATGAACCTGACCATACTGGGCTTGCTTCACAAATGGGCAATAAAAACATAACTACAGAGTCAGATTTCAAAAGAGCGAGCATCGCTTCATTCCAAATGGCTATCATTTTTTCCCAGATAACAATGCCATTGGAACGCTCCGAAGGGAGAAAAATAGGTCTTGGCACGGTTTTGGAAACCTAATGCATTTTAACCACAACAAAGGATAGGGTAGAGTAAAAAAAGTGAATATGCAAGATATTCCAGAAATGTGAGAGAGAGCTTGTCAGTGTGAGAATACAGCAAGAGACTCAATCCAACCCAGCAGCAGACCACACAGTTAATGATGGAAAGGATGAGGAGACGTTTAGGGAGTTTAAAGTAGCGAACGTTTGCAATGCTCAAAGAGAGAAATACTTGACTACACTCCTGGGCAGAAATAAAACAATCCAAACATAATATCCCACAATAGTAGGCTTTCAATGGCAGTCATAACAAATCACTGGTCAGAAAATGATCAAGAACTAAGAAAATGCCCTCCTGACACCGATGTGATCATTTGCTCATTGTTGCCCATTGCTCCAGGGAAGTCATAGGGAGAAAAAGCTGTCAACTAAAATTCACTTACCTGGTCTTCTAGTTCCTAGATTGTGCAGAGGTCCTGTTAGAAACCACACAGCTGGTAAACGTCAGACTAACTGCTTTTTTAAAAATTTCCAAGACCCTAAAGGTACAGTAATTCCTGATTTCACTGCCATCTATTAAGGGAATTGTTTAACACTTTGACACAAGACTTAGACATTTAAGTAAATCAAAAGGAATAGTATCACATACTAAATTATTTTATATATTTATTTTCTTCTTGCTAATGTCTTGACCAGTTATTTGCTGTTCCAGGAGTGATGTTGATACACACTTTGTGTGTCACAAGAGCGGTCATGGTATGCTTGTAGAGTGTTCCCTCGTTTATCACCTGCAATAAACTGAAATCTGAAAAGAAGGGAAGCTATATTTATTTAAATATTTATAAACTATTTTATTCATCCGCTGAGTAAATACCCTATTTTAGTGTTTTTAACTGTTGAATAATCAAGCAACACGCTGAAGTAATCGAACGTTTTCTTTGCTTAACACACCATACGTCACTCTCGTATCACGCGTGCTCCGTCCGTACCGAGCTTACAGCACCTCATATCCTACACATTGAGTAGATACAACAGCTATTTACTGTAAATCCTAATATTTTATGATTTATGACATTCATTTATTGTTATAATTATTATTTTAAATGTGACTTGATGAAAAAATGTAAACGTTTTTTGAAAAAACCCGTGAAACAGCGAAAATCTGCAATATGTAGTTTCCCATTACTATTTTTTGAAAACTCGCGATGCACCAAGGCTGCAAAAGGTGAAATGCGAAGTGGCGAGGGAACCCTGTACTTGCATACCGGTAGCCATGGAAACAACAGATCTTGCCACTAAATCAAATACAAAAGAAATAATTACATAACCCAAAAACACAGAATATGGACCAAGAATTCCAAGAAGTCCATTGAAGTCCAGGCATAACTGAGCCCATACATGATAGAGCATGACAAAGAGTTCTTACTGGTGGTGTGAATACATGTCCTGGAGCTTAGTGGTTGGTATAGTTCCATCCTTTTGTGTGAATAGGTACCTACTCACCATCGCTTGATGCCTGGCAGTTCCCATCAGTGACATTCTGTTGTAGAGCTGAGTTCTGGTAGCGTTGTCTCGTGTGTATCCATGGTCTACCTCTCTAGCGGCTTCCCAACTTATGAGTTTCATGAGTTCTGTGTCTATGAGGTTGAGCCTGTGCTAGCACAAAGCAGTTTCGAATGCATGACACTGTGAACAGGTTAAGATATTAATGGTTATTATCTCTCAAAGACTGTACGCCTTGAGCAAAGATTGTGAAAAAGATCTGAACATCACGGAGTATAAGCCAGATCCACCCAGTCAAGCTTCAGGCTGGTCGAGATGACTGCACTGTAATTCCATCTGTGATAGTATTTATTTTAACTGCCTGATGCTCATGAGGCATTCTTGCATGGAGCTAGAGGGATAAGGGCACAAATCTGCGGGATGAACACGGCAGAGATAAGATGCAAGCAAGACATAAAAGAAACCCACAAGCTAGAAAGCAAATTCTTACAAGAGGAACCTAACAATGATCTCAAAAAGAAAGCTTGCATCACTCAGGAGCTCCAAAAGTCATTTTATATTAGAGATGTTACAGCACGGCTGGCAAAGCAGAACATTTCCATGATGCCTTAGAGTCGGAAATGTGGTGGGAGTGTTTTGTGTACGTTTCTAGCGGCAGGCCACTGGTAGCAATAACAAATTAGACTAACAGTGTCAGTTGTGCTTTGTGAGTATGCAGCTGGTTTCAAAAGCGACATTGCTGTTGATGACATACCAGCCCAACAAAGTAAAACAAATAAGGGACGTTACAGTTTAATTACACAGTTTGAATCGCTGGATATTTGATGGAATGGTCACACTCAGAAACTGCAATGGTTCAGTTACACAGACTAAATAAAAACATGTAAGTGCAGTGAATAACCTAATTACTTAAATACCTAAGCAACCAAAACTAAACCTAATTAAGTAAGACTGGGTGCACGTCGTGGTTCATGCAGAATTTAGAGGGGCACAGTCGCACCTCTCTGCGTACCAAGCAGTCATGGGGCCCTGGAGTAAAAAAATAAAAGCCCAAATACCAAAATTAAGTGATTAAGACAGAAATAAGTGAAACGACTGAAACGAAATGAATAACTTATAAAAAACATTTTTTTAAAAACTAAATCAACTAATTCAATTTATTGTTTGTATTTTTGCTAAGTTATATGGTTATAAGTGACCAAAATATTTTAATATATGTAAAAATATTAAATATTAAAAGTAAATATTTGCGGATGTCCATATTTCTATGCAAAAAAAATTTGAAATAAACTTGCTGGCTGAAAACTTTAGCAGTTTAAGTTTTTGGAAAGATGCTGGGGCATTATGGGAAATGTAGTATGTCTAGTGAACTTGTGTGACTTTTCCTGTAGTTCTGCTCAGCAGTCCAGGATAATCCATGATTTTAGTGTGGCACATGCAAAAGTGGGTCTGATGACACCCCCTGAATGGGTATATTAACCCTTAATATCAATCTTGATATCATAAGCCTGCTTTAATCAAATGGGAAGGAGTTTGTTGAGAAGGATACAGTCGACACCTGAAGAATGATGCATCAATTTACCAGGAAGCCCAGTACAATTTACTGTACATGTGTGGCCTAACTGGTAACACCAAAATGAAGACCAGCAATAGACACTAGACCAGTAAATCACATGGTACATGCTCTAAATCACTCACTCACACATTCACTCACTCACTCACTCACTCACTCACTCACACACTTACTCACTCACTCACTCACACATTCACTCACTCACTCAATCACTCACACACAGTCACTCACTCACTCACACACTTACTCACTCACTCACTCACTCACACACTCACTCATTCACTCACTCACTCACTCACTCACAAACACTCACTCACTCACTCATTCACTCACTCACTCATTCACTCACTCACTCACTCACTCACAAACACTCACTCACTCACTCATTCACTCACTCACACAGTCACTCACTCACATACACTCACACATTCACTCACTCACTCACACACACTCACTCACTCATTCACTCACTCACACAGTCACTCACTCACACAGTCACTCACTCACTCACACACTCACACACTTACTCACTCACTCACACATTCACTCACTCACTCACTCACTCACTCACACACACTCACTTACTCATTCACTCACTCACTCACACACAAACTCACTCACTCACACATTCACTCACTCACACAGTCACACACTCACTCACACACTCACACACTTACTCACTCACTCACTCACTCACTCACTCACTCACTCACTCACACAAACTCACTCACTCACACACTCACTTATTCACACACTCACTCACTCACAAACACTCACACACTCTCTCACTCACACATTCACTCACTCACTCACTCACACATTAAATCACTCACTCACACACTCACTTACTCATTCACTCACACACTCACTCACTCACACACTCACTCACTGACAATTACTCACTCACTCACTCACTCACTCACACACTCACTCACTCACACACTCACTCACTCACACACAATGGGGCAGTTTAGAGACACCTCTTGTCCTAATGAGTCTGCAGGAGGAACCCAGGCTGACTGAAACTACAGGAGGGAAGCTAAATTATCTTAAACAAGAACTCAATATTATACTATACTGCTCTCAAAGATTATGGGGATACTTCAAAATGAAATATCCTCTAATTAAATATCCCCTAATTTTGTGAGCAGTGTTTATTACAATTTAAGTCGCCTGTTTTATTCTGGCATCAAGACTTAAATTTAGAATATGTGATAAAGATTAGTGCTTATGTTTTCAGTTCTGTTGACTTGGTCAGAGTCGACCCCTATCCTGGACAATCCTGGAGAGTGCAGTTGTAAGTGTGGACTGGATGGGCTGGGACACTGTAAAAGTGGGCTACTTGATGAATGCCTTGTGTGGTTTGGGTTACACTTTGGATGCTGGTTTCTCCTTGAGTTTATTAGTGCATACACACACTGTGGCTGGTTGGATTGTACTGTGCCAGAACATGATTGCGCAGCGCCCCCTCCCCACTCCTCTGGCCAGCCCAAGCCCAGAGCTTACACTATGTCACCATGATGCTACTTTTATAAAGGAATAAGACATGCTTATACAGTACGGTGGACATTATGGATGTTTTAGGCTTTCTGACATACATCCCTCTGAAATGCCTTATAAATGTGTTGATTATGCAACATATTGACTACACAAAGAGTAGAGGCACCTGACATTGTATTCTGTGCTCAGGTACAGTTAGCTATGACACTACATGCATACTGTACCCAAGTCCAACTAAACCAGGCAATGTATAGCGCCCACTCAAGGTTCGCAGTGGTCACACAAGTCAGACTTGGTCAGACACAGTACAGATCACCTAGCGTGAATACACTCTTACTTTTACCCCTCATCAAGATTGCTCTTGCCAGTGATAACACTTGTTTGTCATTAGGGATATATGCACACTATATGCAACAATGCCTATTATTAGAAGTGCTCATAGAAATAAAAGTAAACTGCTTTGATGTTGATAAAGCAGAACAAGTGTAGTGGGAGAAATGGAACCTGGGTCATGATTAGAGGCATGATAAACAAGTGTCTAGAACATACATTCAGATGGCATGTCATGAACTTTGCTCAAGCATTAACACATTTAGATTAAATCCACAGTATTGTCTGGCCGAGGTCTGGGTCAGTGCAGGGCCTCTCGGGGGGGCAGAATGGCTGAAAACTCTGATGGAGACTCCAGGGGAACGGGCATCCTTCATCACCTCTCCACACCCGGCCTGCCGGAGCGCAAAACAATTAGGCAGTGTGTGAACAAGGCCTTGTTTATTGACTTACTGGAGAGACTTTATTAACCCAGACTGCGTTGAATGGGAGTCACCTGCTGTTCACACTTCGGCTGTCATTGTGAGCAGGCCTGCAGACGGGAGGGTCCTTACGATGCCCACTAAAGCCTGCTGTTCCTTTGTTCAAGTCACCTTCGACCAGCAATAGAATAGTCCAGCCTGCATAGCAACAGGACTGCAGTGCAGTGGGATAGACAGTCTCAAACGCTTGTCAACGATGGAATTACACTTGCTGTCACCAACTTCTGGTAAACTCCATTGTGTGTGTGAATCTAGCGGTGCTTTGCTGTTATTTGCTGGAAACCACGATTGCTCCTCATACAGTCTCTGATCGGTATCACATCTGTCAAAAACATCAATTGGTGCCACCCAGGATATTTTGTTCATTTTTGTTTAAATGTTGAAACTTTCCTCATATAGAGGCACACAGAGCTTTTACATACTCTTAATAATCTGTGCAAAATGTATGTGCGCCTGAATAATTAGATAACGGAAAACCTCTGGGTTTAAATCATTCAGGTAATAATCGGATTTTTACTTTGCAACGAGACAATAGTCTCACAGAAATATGTGACGTAACTAACTAAACTAAAAAACTTTCATATTAAGTAATCAAATTATTCATTCTTTTAAAACTGCATACTGCATTTAGAGTCTCCACAAAGTGTTTGGTAGCCATTAATGCATTTAATGCTGTGGCATGTTTAATTACAGGGTTGCTGAAAAAAGGCCAAATAAAGTATTTAGAATATAGACTAATAGTTTAAATCTTTAAAACAGAGGTAAATAGTCTTTACCTCTCAACCTATCGCACACAGACTGAGAATTCAAATTTTAAATGTATTTCTATAGCACTTTTTAAAATGGTGCATTGTCTCAAAGCAGCTTTACAATATTATGTTATCTTAAAAGGCCAATCCCAAATTGAGCAAGCCTAGTGGCAAAAAACTCCCTGAATAAAGACGGAAGAAACCTTAGAAGGACCAAGACTCAAAAAGGGACCCATCCTCTTAATGAAGTTGTAGTAATAATAAAATTAAGTAAATAATACAATGTCAATTCAAAACGTTCAGGTAACTTTATGATATGATAAATCCGATTACTGCTGTAAAATCCAACTTTCTTTATTGGATTTCCTAATCTGACTTCTAGATCAGAGGACACTATTTATATGACCACTGGAATGATCAGATAACAGCAGAAATCCTACTATTTTTGGCTTATTAAGTGCATGTAAACCCACTCGGATTTAAAAGAGAAAATCAGACTTTAGTGAAATGGACAGGAAGGGATCTGGGACTCAACTCAGTGAGTGAGATTTCCTCTAAAGTGCCTGGTGTCAATAGCCGACTTTCAGCAAGACAGATAAAACCACAACGGCCTGGTTTTTATCGGCCTCCCAGGGACTAAAGGCTGCAGATACTAGCTATTACACCGACAGCCAGGAGGCGTGTGGAGATGCGTGGGCTTATCTGTGGCCAGCAAAGCTGTGTGTGTGCACAAGTGTGTGATTAGATTATTGTTACAATATTCCTCCATGTTTGTCATCATTTGTTTGGAACTCAACAGGAAATAAGTTGAAAACCAAAAAAGAACTTCATGCAAACGTTAATATGCATGCCCCAAACTGCTATTACGCCTTAACTTTATTTAAATCCAGTTCAACTGCCTGTATCTAACCACAATGTTTGTGGTTACTTCTGGCACTCCTTTCTAATAGTTTGTTGGTGTGGACTTGGAATCTAATTGTAGATTTGGAGACCGAGAGATCCCAATTCCTTGCAAATCTGCAACCATGAGTGGTGAAATGTTTGCCTCTACAACCGTCCTCCTCACTGTGTGGGGGGGGGAACTACACTCGCATCTTTTTGCAGGCAGGTTCATTACAGCTCCGGTTGTTTTTAACCTTTTAATTATTGCCTAAGAGTGGACACCAACGTTTATAGGTGCGTAGTTGTTTTTGTAATCATTGCCTAATTTACGTCTCATTTTAGCTGAGAGTTCTGCATCCACCCCCATGTTGATGAAATACTAAGCAATTTTGGCCTCTCCGTCACCTCAGAGAGGGGGGTTGGGTGCTGAACTTTCACTATAGGGGCTAAGAGTATCGTTCCCCCTTATGCATAAAAAGTAACCTCAGAATAATTATTTTTAAACTAAAGTTTAAAAACTACTGAAATAAATGCTATCCACTGGCTTCCAACAGTCACAGAATTTGCCTTTTTGAGTTTTGTGCATAATTGCACATATTTTTTCAACATTCATTATGGGGCAGTACGGTGGCTCGGTGGGTAGCACTGCTGCCTCACAACAAGAAGGTCCCGGGTTCAATCCAAGGGTGGAGCGACCTGGGTCCTCTCTGTGTGAAGTCTGCAGGTCCTCCCCGTGTCTGTGTGGGTTTAATCTGGGTACTCTGGGTTACTCCCACAGTCCAAAGACATGCAGGTTAGGTTAATTGGTGTCTCTAAAGTGGCCTTTAGTGTGTGAATGTGTGCGTGACTGTATGTGGATTGGCGCCCCGTCTTGTTCCTGCCCTTGTGCCCAGAGTTGCTGGATGGGCACCGGTTGGCCTGTCACCGCATTAGGATTAAGTGGAAGATAATTTATGGATGGATGGATTACATTATTGCGTCTTTCAGGCTACAGTAATGCAACTATAATGTATGTGCCACAGATACCACTGAAGACAAGTAATTATCAAATAAAATCAATAAAAGACAAAATTAGAAGATTAGCCAGATGAAACACAAACTCGTAGTTTACATAGTTTACAGAGAATAAACAGGTAGTGTGGGTCAACAAAGGAGTACTACTAACTATAAGACAGGCACATATACAGTAGCCATACACACTAACATGAGTAATGTGCACAAAAAAGGCTCTAAACACATCAACAGTGTTAAAGCAGTTTCCAGACCAAACATGAGCTAACAAGCTCAAGCGGTAAGGTGAGCTTTCAAATGAATAACAGACTTCTTTAACTCCTGCCTCTACTTGTGGATCAACAGTGTTGACTGACTTTTAATTAGAGTCCAGTACAGTACTGTGTAGTGTATTAACTTCATGCATTTTT
The DNA here is from genome assembly GCA_034779995.1 of Parotocinclus haroldoi. Lineage (NCBI taxonomy): Eukaryota > Metazoa > Chordata > Actinopteri > Siluriformes > Loricariidae > Parotocinclus > Parotocinclus haroldoi. Next base: position 91,074 of record JAUZST010000073.1, on the reverse strand, counting down.
ATAAATATCAGTAAGACCTTATAGTTTAGCACCCTGTAATACAACTGACATGTCAAGCAGTGTTTTTGAAAATGTTCTTTGTATATTATTATTTTCTATGATAACCGTGGTGCAGTCCAAACCCTAACTAAGGGCGGGGCTCATACTACATAGGCAGAAGGAGAGATTGAGCGTAGAGCCTGCTAGTTTCACAGCTACCAGTCTAAATAGGCAAGCTGGTTCAAAAACTGTTGAATAAAGTAACTGCTTGATATTAGGAGCTGGATTTAATGCTATCCTAATAATATCTTTTCTGTGAATAATGTTTTGTTTGAGACCTGTTACCAACAACAAAAGAGCACTACAGCTTGATGAATCTACAGGGAATCTTCACTCTGACACCACTCAAATGTCACACAACATATTTACATTTACATCATTTAACAGATGCCTATATCCAGAGTGGCTTACTCATACAGTCTCACAATCCAAGCAATGGTGGGTTAAGGGACTTGCTTAAAGACCCAACTGTGGCAGCTTGGCAGAGGAGGGATTTGAACCCTGGGACATTAGGTCCAGAGCTCAATACCTTAACCACTAGGCTACCACAGTCACACAGCACACCCTGATACTTGAAATAGTGAAATATACATGGAAATAAGCCTCAGTAACATTTTATTCTTAGGAATTTCTAGGTGTAAAACTAATGAGCAAGTTTAAGCAAGTTCAAACTCAGATATCAAATATAAAATATAAAATATATTTAACATTCTTTAATACTCCGTACTTAATACTTTTACTTATGAAACCTAGCTAATTAACAACAAATACATTTTCTCACCAGAAACCAATTCTGGAGTTTTCTGTGTCTTCTATTTTGTATAAGTGTCAAAACGTTTACCCGTGAGATGTTTTACTATTTTTAGATCGTCTTTGCTACCAAAAATGCCCACACTGGCAATTTTATATTTACCACTGAATTTATTTTTAACACTGTATTATATACCACTCTCCAAGTGAGTCATGTTGCCATACTTGTTGCTGAAATTCTCCACAAGCAAGGCCTAAATGAAGACTATACTATTATTGACTAATATGCAAATCAGATGCTATTAATAGCAAATGAAGCACGCGGCATTCAGTGTCTGTTTCTGCTCATGTCCAGCCTTCAGCTCTCCTCCTGCACATACAGTAAATGTAACAAAACACCACTAACACTTTTTGGAATAAAGAAAACAGACACATGATTGTGTGGAATTGTTGAAACTAAACAGATATTATAATCAAAAGTTCAAGGGAATGTTTTTTTCTCAGACCTGTTTAATCTAAAGGCGCAAAGACAAAATGGTTCGTGTGGTGCCTTTCAAAAGAAAGGCCTTTGAGAATGAAGTGGACTAGGCCAGGGGACAGGCAACAGGCCAGATTCCAGAGCTAACATATAATCAGCCCAGGACATGTATAATTATATCTGAGACGTGAAAGAACAGAAGGGAATGAGAGAGGACGAAGCAGGAAAGAGATACAGAGAAGTAAAAGAGTTAGTCCTGCTTAATATTCAGTTTCTGCTTTAAATATAAACAGTGTTCGTCGTTCAAATTATACGTGGTTGCTGAATCCTGTTAATTAACCGTACATTTACTGAAATTCCAATACCCACACGCACACCTTGCATGCAAACATTGCAAACATCAGTCCTCCCACCCAGAAGCACACAGAATGCTTGTGGTGGAAATGGCCCTACCACACTGTCCTTTAATCCAGCACCGTTGATTGCTGTGCTGCATTTTTGCTGTAGCTGACTAATTAGCTGTGCCTGTGGTCACCAACGACTCCAGTCGCCTTTCCTGAAAATAAACTGAATTCATTTACAATCTGTGGACGTTATGCGCTAAATTATCTACTGAATCTTCCACTTTTGTAAGCAGCTACCAAGCTCATTTTGATATCTCTTAAATAATTAAATTGTCTCGTTTTAATCGTCTTAATTTATCTGATTATGTGTCGTTCAACAATCTGATTTCTTTCTAAACACATGACATATGCAAGCCATCAATACACCCAGCATTTAGTGATATATATTGGTAAATATTTACTTGTTTTTACTTGGACGCAGATCACACATGCTGAAACAGGCTGACCATCTTTGAGCTCAATGGAGTTTGAAGCTTCCAAAGAAGTTCTCTGTCTGGGGAAAATGGAATATCCCACCTGCCTAAAAGAAAGAAAGCCAGAAAGGGAGAATTATGCCGTGCGATTTACATATCTTGTATGTAGTATGTTCTCCCTTTTGCTGTAAAAAATAAAATAATAATAGTTAGTTAAACTTATATAGCACCTTGCACAGGACCCAAGGAAGCTTCACTATAGAACAACATATATTAAATAAAATCAACACTCAATGTTACAGAGGCATAGTTCAATACAATAGGAAACATGATGTTAGTAATAGAGGAAGAAAATAGAAACGCTTTTAGGTGAGATTTTAATGTAGAAGCAGTCCAAACGGACAACGGAAAAGAGTTCCAGAGGTTGGAAGCAGCCACAGCAAAGGAGGGAGCCATGGAACATGGAGGGATTTAACTGTCAACATTATAATTTTGTACTGGATGGGTTGTGAACCAGAGGCCAGTGGAGTTGGGTTAGAACACGAGTGATGGGATTAATTTTTTTGGTTTGAGTAAGAATAGCAGTGGCGTTCTGGATGCGCTTTAGAATTTGAATAGAATTAGAGGGAAGACTGTAAAGAAAAGAATTGCAATAATCAAGACGAGAGGAGACAGCGGCATGTACCAAAATCTCTGCAGCAGTGGGAGAAATGAAGGGGTGCAGTCGAGCAATGTTGTGAAAATAAAAGAAAGCAGATCCAACGTGAGGGAAAGACAGCAGAGTCAAAAAGAAGACCAAGATTGCGGACAGTAGGGGACAAGTGAACAGACACACCCGCGATAGATAAGGAGGAGAAAGATGGAGAAAAGCACAGATTTAGTGCCAACAAACACAAACTCAGTCTTCTGAGAATTGAGCTTAAGAAAGTTGAAGCATAGCCAGGAATTCAGGTGAGAAATACAGTCACTGACAGAGGCAAAGGAAAATGAAGGAGAGGGCTAAAGGCTGAGGTAAAGTTTAGTGTCATCAGCATAGCAGAGAAAGCAAAGGCCATATTTTTACATATGACAGCGTACACTCAGACTGGCATAGACTACACAAGATTGTGTAAAATCCGATCTGATCCCTGTAACCCAGCATGACTGAACAATATTACAAAGAGCAATAAGTGTTGTTAACGAACATTTGGATTTTCTGTCTTCAAGTGCCCCCCATAAATGCTCAGTGGAGATTAGGTCAGGTGTCTGTGGAAGAAAGACTATGGCAGTCAAATTTACTCAAACTGGTATGCTGATAATAAATTCTAATGTAAAAAGTAGCAACTCAAAAAAAATTGTATTTCAAAGTAAATTGTAAAACAGAAGCATTTTCACTTTACGTTTCCAGATTACAATCCAGATCATTTGAAAAATTAAACTTGTTTTAGCAAAGGTACAACAACCATATATCATTATACTGCTCACAAAAATTAAGGGATATTTGAGAAGGAAATATCCCATAATTAAATATCCCCTAAGTTTTTGGCCAGTGTATTTCTCCATGTCTCAGAAATGTAGAAATAAATATATATGGTCCATTGCTAAAACAAGAAATCTAATGGTTCTTTTCAGGCATTATACTTTGTAGATTTATTAAACTAATTTAAATCTAAATACATATCATTTAACATCATGATTACAATGTCACTTTAATTAATCAGACAACGATCATAATAAATGTTAGCATGGAAAGCAACACTGTGATTGCAGCTCCTGTTTGGAAGCCCAAGTGATTCTTGTGTATAATTGGAAACGTCTTGCTTTGCCATGCGTTTGCACACCTGTAATCGTCCACAGCCATAAATACCTGTTTACCTTTGCATCACCTGACAAAGTTTGTGAATGGCCAAGCCTCTGATTCTCACCTGGCAGACTCAGGCTTCAGGCCCCTCACAAATTCAGACTGCCAGGCCTGGTTTGAATTCATGCCACAGTTTGTTCTTTTCTTACTGCACATCCATCTGCTGCCTTAGGAAATACTTAAATAATAAAAATAACTCAGTCTAAAGCTGTCTCTGATCCCTTCAATCAGTGAGTACTTTACATGCGTTGCTCGACTGCTCTTGTAAGCGGCAAAAGACTCGGATATGAAAATATAAAAAAACAGAAATCCACCTAAACATGAACACTGAAGAATAAATAATTCAGACTGTCATAAACTATAATTAGTTCACCACCAGTGTCATTTAAATGTAGCTTTTCACACACACACACACACACACACACACACACACACACACACACACACACACACACACACACACACACACA